>WAAD01043245.1:8302-63714 GCA_013389945.1 Fregata magnificens | reverse complement strand
ATCTATACTGTATACGGATACAGTTAGTCAGATGACTTCCACATCTTTTCTCTATCAAGGGGCTTGGAAATATTCCAGGGACATGACAATAACTGCATATTCATAGCTTTTAGATTCAGAGAGCTATCTCTTTGAAACATCCCCAGACTGAGATTTTGTTGAGGAATCAGATTCTTGTCTTCTAGGTCTCCTGCACTACAACTAGGGAAAGCAAGTAAATTTATTTATGAAAGAGGGATAATTTTTAAACCTTCTGAACTCTTCTTTAAAACACTCTCTTAGGGAGCTTAATTTCATTTCACAAACAGGTTTTATGGGGAGTGACTTGTGAGAAAATGTCATAAAAATTAAAACCGTACTTCAGCAATTTAATCTCCATATCACAATCAAGATTCTCCATATGCTGGAACAGCAAACACGTGTGTGGGTCTAGGAATTGTGAACTAAACCCTCTTGGGAGAACCGGACTTTTAATTTTCATATATTCCATGCTTTCTTAACCTTCTCAATAACTCTATTAGAGGTCAAATAANTCTTTCTTTTTTTTAATGTATTACAACTCTGAACAGTAATCTGGCATATGTTTAAGGCAATACAGGGACTGAGACTGGAGATCCTTTGCTGTACTATACAAAGCAGCATCACTCACTTCTTTTATTTTTCTTTACCTATGTGTGAACACAACAGCATCAGACAAGTATCTTTTCAGTATCCATTCTCTTTTTCCAGACCACATCTAACACTGGATGCTGCCCAGTCAAATCAGAAATATTAGGTTTTCTGTGTATAAGAATTTAATACATTCCTTGAAGGTGAATATCCAAGAACATCCAGATATGAATTTCCAGTTGTCATCTGGGTATTTAACTGTGAAATAAAATAATGGTTTGTTCCCTGTAACACTCACAGGTAGGACCCCCTTAGTTTTGGCTACTCTGCATTTACACAGAGAGGATTAGGGTTCCTACTGGAAACTGTTTCAAGAAAGGAAGGATAACAACCATATGACACATCAGCTTGGTGGGAAAAAGGGTTGGAAATATGCCTTAAAGCTACTTAGAAGCCTAAACATGCAAATAGTCACAGGAATTTTTAAAAAGTGGCAAGGCATCTAACTTCTTAAGTCATGAGTCATATAAATGAGGTATATTTTAGCATGTGAACTGTTCAGACCTAAATCTACAAATTGAGAGACTACAGAGTCAGAGTCATAGAGTGATTCAGGTTGGAAGGGACATCTGCAGATCATCTGTCTGGTCTGACCCACTGTTCAGCTTAGATCAGGTTGCTCAGGGCATTGTCAAGTTTTTAATATCCCCAAGGATGAAGAGGCCACAGCCTCCTGACAACCTCTTTCAGTCTTTTAAAACCCTGTTGTGAATTTTTTTTCCCCTAATATTTATTGAAAATTTCCCATGTTGCAGCTTTTGTCCTTGAGCAAATGTAAGAAGAGTCTGGCTCTGTCTTCTCTATTCCCTCCAGTTAAGTACCCGAAGACAGCAACATCTCCTCTTTGCCTTCTCTTCCTAAGACTGAATAAATCCATCTCTCAGCCTCTCCTTGTACGTCACATACTTTCAACTAACCTAATCATCTCAGTAGTCCTCCACTGGCGAACCCAAAACTGGACACAGCACTCCAGATGAAGCTGACAAGCACTGAATAGAGGGGAATAATCACTTCCACCAACCTGCTACCTACACTCCTGCTCACACAGCACAGTATGCAGTCGGTTTTCTTTGGTGCAAGGGCACACTGTCTACTTATGTTCAACTTGGTTTCCACCAGGACCCCCAAGGCCTTTTTTGCTAAGCTGCTTTCTGGACAGTCAGTCCCCTGCCTGTACTGGTGTATGGGTTTATTCCTCCTGTGTTGGTGCATCCCCCCCAGGTGTGGGAGTTTGCATTTGCTTTTTCCGAATCTCATGAGTCCTGTCAGCCCATTTCTTCAGCCTGTTGGAATCTCTCTGAATAGCAATATTGCACTGCAGTATATTGATCACTTTCTTACCTACATGTCCCCAAATCTGGGGGATGAACACTTAAAATGTATATATTGGACTGACTCCATCCATTATGATGAACCCAAGCACCAGAGCTAGACATTTCTACTGCCAAAGAGAGAATAAAGCACCTCTGACAACTAACTAAAATTTAGAGTAAGGACACAACAGGAGACACCAAAAAATATAAATTTCACTTGAATCTCTTCCTTCCAGAGTTGAGGTTCAATAGCTGCATTGCGATCTAGGATGAGGGGGTCTGTTAAGGACAGTTCCAATAAAGCTGTAGTAATCTTTTAAAAAAACCCCACAGATGGTGGGTTGTCTTTTGCCTAGCAGCCTAACACTTATAGCACTCAGACAAGTAAAAAATGGGAAACACAACTTAGAACTCTTCCTCACCTGAGGAGGGTCGAATCCTGAGGAGGGTCCAATCCCACACCTGTAAACTTCCAGAGGAGTCTCATAATCCTCAGGCTTAAATCCAGAATGTGGAGAAAATAATCCTGACTTCTCCTAGTAAAAACCTACTGGATCACTATGAACGCAAGCATTTCATAAGACAGAAAAAAAGTAATGTAGGTACAAGAAGGAGCTAAATAAAGCAGTCAGGTATTCACCACAGTTTGTGGTTTTACTCAGTGCTCTCTGGACAGAGAGTAAGCATATATTTTACAGTAAACAGTCACTGGATAGAGGCATGAGAACTTAATTTCAAAAGGAAATGGTAATGATGTTGACACCCAACGAAACTGCTCATTAATAAGTTACAACATTTGTGCTGATTTGTGCTGATTATCAGGCATATATAATTCTGTTTAAATTTGTGATCAGTATACAGTATTGATAAATAATTCTAAATGTTACTTTAGTATTCACCTCAAAGCTTGCTTAATGATTTAGATTTGGCATATTTCACCTTTCAAAATAACTGCTTTGAAATCTTGGGCTGCTGTGAAACATGAATGAGGTTCTACTGAGTAACAGTATCAGAGTCTGATCTCCATATATTTAAAAGATCATGTGTATTTTTAAATACTTCTGATTTCTGCTGTGTGTGCTATATTGGTTTTTGGTATGTTATTAAAAAATTAGTAAATATTATGGTAAGGATGTCAAAAATGATGTGATGTGGATTTTTTGTCTTCCTTTAGTAGCATGGCTTTACTTACAAAGTGATTGTTACCAAACCTATTAATTGCTACAGGACTACAATAAGCTAAGCAATTCTTTACTTCTAAAGCTGTTTGGGATAATATTAAGATTAATGAATTTTAGTGCTAGTTTCTGTTTATTTAATTTGAAATTTAAATATTAGAAGCCAACTTGATTCCTAATGTAAATCAGTTACAGAAGACATGAGTCTGTTTCATGTTTGAATCGAAGTTAACTAAAAAAATGATAGCTAAAATATAACCAGTCCTAGTCTAATGCTTTTTAATGGTTAGCAATGGCTTCCGCTACTTAGTGTGTCTCTGCTCCATTCTAATCTGAATCTGGTAATCTATTAAAAAGAAAAAAGTAGAGAACAAGATTATAAAATCAAGTCACAATATCTCACCTTACCTCCAACTGTAGAGATGATTTTGTGGGACTGTTTGTGAGACCTCTTTTGATAAAGCCATAGACCTTTTGCATTACCATTCTTACTATCTTTTCATCTCTTGAAAGGTGAGTTCCCCAGTCAATTTTCTCCTTAGCAAACAGAAATATCTCCTTTTAGGCTTTGTATACTTATTTCCCTAGAATCTGAGAGAAAAAAATCCTTGTAGTTAAAATTAAAAGGCTAGATTACCCAAAATATTTTAGTTTCTTAAGCAGGTCATGCTCCCACTTGTTTGTTCTCCCTGGTTTCAAGCACCTTTTACCCTCTGTTGCCCAGTAGCAAAGATTTGGCAGGCAAGGTTGGAACCGTACAAAATCTACCTTGAATTTTTTGCAATTTTGTGTAAGAAAAATGTGAGCTATATAGGTAATGTGAAATTCATTGATAGCAAATGCCAACTGACTTAATGGGACTGAAGTTCTGCCACAGTCTCTATTTATTGCAAGCCAAAAACCTTCCAGAACTTTGTTACAGCAAACTAGAACGATTACAAGGAACACAGTTTGTAGTATTTATATGGTAGTTCGTTTTTACTGAATATATCGTCCAATGTTAATAAAGAGAAATTGTTACAGACACTAATGACAATTTCCTACTGATTTATGATTTTCATCCTGCTGCCTTTCTTGCCACAATAAGCACAGCTCCCTAACACCCGCAGAGCAAGAAAGAGCACTGAATGTGGCAGTTTGAATCTAAATGCATGTTGACTGCCTCACCAACACATATGTTTTGACTAGCCAAACAGTGCATATTCCACTAAACAGAATACGGAAAAGATGTATTAGGAAATTATACTAAGACTCATGATATTATCATATGTATTATACTACATTCAAGTATTTAGAGATTAAAATCTCCCAAGGCTAGAATGAATCTTTCGGTTACATTCATGCATTATTTCAACATAGGAATTTTTTAATCCTTCATTAGAAATTAAATACATCCTTGTAACACAAATATTTTACAACATTAACTTTGGTGTATGTGTCTACTTTACATGTGAAGTACAAATCAAGCCACAGAAATGTCAAAGGCTTGGGTAATTTTCCTTTCAGCTTACATGTATAATTATAGCTGAGTAACTTGGTAATTAACTACTATACCTGCAAACATGGAACTGCCTGAAACTGAAGATTTTCATATTTTTATATAGGTATATGAAATCAAGCATTTCATCATATACCTGTGATTCAACAAAAATAATCTTTCTCTATCAAATGACTATGCATACTTTTTACAATCGTATAAAAAACCTTACACTTCAAGGTAAGTACTTCTGCAGCAAGTTAAGTAATGAGGAGGAAAAGTCTCACGTGCAGTAGCGCTCCCCTGGGTAGTGGCTCCTTATAGCTTATGGGTCACATACAAAAGAAAGGTTTTTGACTGTTCTGTAGAAGTATGAGGACCTTCAGTGAGAGGCAGGTCACATTCATAGTGTACTTTGGTAGGAACTAGCCAGCAATCCCTCAGTATCCAAGAAAGTAGCATGATCTAGCTCGACATAGCTTGCTCACAACTCATCAACCTCCCCATGCACTGCAGCATATGACACCAAAATTTCCATTTCTCTTTGTCTGCACAGCTGTGTTGGTTTTCTTTGTTTTTATGTAGTTGCTGCCAGTGAGACTGCCAATACTTGAACCAAAGAGAGTGGACTATCCTTTGACTCCTTGGATGAACACACCAGGAAGGTGATCCAAACTCAGAAAGGCTGAGCTTGGGGTTTCAGCTCTCCAGATTTTAAAGTCAAAGAGGGGCTGTTCTTTTGCTTCCTTTAACCTCCACCCAGGTAACGGTCTAGTATGGCCAACCTGCTGACAAAGGAGTAGATTTAAAAAAAAATTATCAGCACAGTACATAGGGTTGCATTGTCAACTCCACCTTGGACAGTCAGTAGTAAGTTCAAAACTGCTCTATGAATTTGCCCACATCACATACCCGGAGTGAATCCATACCTGCTGGGCAGACAACTGAGTGATCCTTTAAAGAGGCTGATCAAAGAGTTCACTTTCTCCTTCAAACCCTGGATCAGAGGAGCAGAGCTTCCTCCATGCAAAAAGCCAAGCATGTCCCAAAGCGTGTCTTTTCTTTTTCTGAAGGTAGGACCAGCTGCTGGTCACAGGGTGCATTGGCAGCCCCTGACATGGCAAGCAATGAACCAGCTCCAGGGTCCATCCAGGCAGTCCTGTCAGGAGCAAAAGGAGACCGGGCCAGAAACAGGACTGAAGAGAAGGCAGCAATGCGAGTCCAAAATCTGTCAGAGAGACAGAGCCGTAAGAACCAAGAGGCCCATCCCAACCAGGGGGCAGGCTATCTACAGGATAGGTCTGAGGTCCATCTGGGAGGTAGGACCAGAGATGGGAACACCTACAACACAGCTCAGGAAGGGAATTAAGGCTGAGCTGAAATGGGTTTCCCGGACCAATGGGCAGGAGGAGAGGGGAGGCCCCAGGGAAGACTGTGCAGGGACTGAAATGCCCGTTAGTGCCCTCAGGGCCCTGACAGCCTGCTACCCTTGCAAAAGAGAAGTCAACTATGCTGAGCTACACTCAGAAGCTCAGCTTATTTGAATGCGTGCTGGTTTAAGATTAAGTGCTGTTTGCTGGTTTAATTGACTGAGCCAGCATCAGTCTTTTTCATCATACTGCTGCCGGGCAATTCTCCAGCTGCAAAGCTGTCTCTGAAAGAATGGTCCTGGCATGTATTGACAAGGGTCCCATTCTCTTCTGGACAAACAAGTCACTTCCTTCTGCAAATGTGTCATTTCGTACAGTTATGCACAAAAATGAGACAGCTGCTTTGGAGCTTAGCAGAGGTGTTTGTTTGTAGCCATCACCTGTAAGGCAAGCAGGTATTGTGTATATCCCTGAAAGATGAGAGCTAGACAGCTAGGTGGTTTGCTGCTATCCTGTAGCTACAATCAGGAGACACTATATCTAGGAGGGAGAGTTTGCTCTACCTCCTATCTGCTCTTAAGTTGGCCTTCTTCATCATAGAGCTAAAGTGAGAATTAGCAGGTACGTAGTGTGGACAGAAGACAAGGTCAAAACCAGGGCATCCCAGTGTGACAGAAGGGGGGGCACCCACTGATAACAGATGCTAACTGGTGCAGATCTTGTACCTCTGAAGAGTTATATTGCTTCCTCTCTCCTGTTTTTCGTCAGTCAGTGTGCCATCAGCCAAATTACAAACTGAGAAACCTCTTCTTCTCAAAACTTGATGATCTTTTCATATTATGGATCATTAATTCACTTTTCTACTTTTTAAAAATGTTGTTCTGTTTCTATTTTAAGAAAAACTTTAAGAAACAGCCTGCATTTGTTTTCATATACTATATATTACCTAAGACAAGTAAGACCCACATGTATAGTTAGCTAAAACACTTCACTAAATGGTAGAAGACCAAAATCCTTGACCCTGCCTACCAGGTCACCAAACCTCCAAGGCATGCACTCTAAATACTGGCAATACATCCAGCTTTCCTCCTTCTGCTAGCAGTCCTTTGCTCAAGTAGGGAGCACCCATGAAAGAAGTGACCATAGACAAATGCAAGTGACTCCTCCCTGCTCTCCTTCCTGGATGCTCCAGTTACATCAACAATAAGCACCCTGGGCTGGTTCAGAAGATTTCACTTAAATGCTCATCAAACACAATGAGAAGTTTTTACTTTTCCAAGGGCCAGAAAGAAGGGATAGTTTGAAAAGTAAAATTACTTTTGAGGAAGAATGCTGAAATAGAGTCATTTGTTCCCTGAGTCATGAAACAGTAATATGCTTCCTGGCTCCTAGGCAGGAGCAAGAAAATACAGCGGAAGTAAAGCTCTGCAGAGTAGAAATGCGTTGATTTTGGAGTAAAACTCAACTGAGAAAATAGGCATGCCAGGAAAATGGTTGCTGCCAGCTGTCCAGGAAATGACAACAGCATGAAAAAGCTTAATATAGGTAGAGATGAATAGGTGACAAAATGAGAACAGGAAAGAGATGCTGTCCTCATGAGGAGGTAAGTGGACTAATTGTTGCATTCCTTACTGTTTTTCCTTGTTCTTTTAAATATCGTTACAGCAATACTACTATCAGCTTTAGACATAAGCATCTATTATTCTCTACAGTTAGATTTAGGCACTAAAGAAAAATGGTGAATGCAAAAGAGAAGAGAAAAGGAACTGATGAAGTACAAAGGTAGAGATAGAATGAAAACAAGACAGACAAAGGTTATCAACTTAATAATGCAAACTAATTTCAACAATCTGAATCACTAGCTTGTTGACATTTCTGAACATCTTTATGCAGTTACCTAATAAAACTAATTTCATGTGAACAGGGGCATATTATAACAGTTAAGGAGTAATCACCAACTTCATTTGATTATTACTGTTCATGCTTTGGAAAGTTTTTGTAGTTTCAGAATATAATTGACAAAACCTTATATTACTATATATTCAAAATTGAAAGCAATCATCCTCATGCTTTTATATCAAACATATAATTAATTATTCAGGCACTCCTATGTTCTTTCAGATACCCTGCAGTCCTCTAGGGAAACATTTCTAGAAAAAGCCAATAGGTCAAGGAAAATTTTATTATGGTATTTACATAAGTATCTCAGAGAATATCTTTTTCTGTTACACTGGAAAATCTGGCAGCATTTCTTATCAGGTTCCCTGAAAAACATACAGCAAGTAAGCTGAGATCATCTACTTAACACAGACTTGGGTCTGAAGGAAGCAAATATTAACAAATACAGCAAATGAAACCTCATTGTCCCAAATCTAATTATGTAGTCACTTAATTAACATTGCTTGTCTAATTAATTAATGTTAGTATATACCCATTTTCTCTCTCTTTTTTCATTCTGTAGAACCTAGTATGTGCATTTGAATATGCTGTTAATTACATGAATCATTTATTCACGTCTTTAACATGGATACTTAACTTACCAGCATTACTAACTAACCTAAAACCAGTTTTTAAAAAGGTCTCTGAATTTCAGAGCAATTTCATCTTGTATATTTTTCAGATGTGATCTGCGTAATGGAATAATTCAGGGAAGGGTCGGGGGCAGAATAAATCTGAACCAGATCTTTGTCATAAACTGGGGCTCCACATTAAATTTACAGAATACCGCCTGACATGAGCTAGCCTGCTGCAGCAGCTGTTGGTAGTGGCTCCCCACCCTAACTGCCGTTGAGGGTGGGCAGGACTGTTTTCACCACTGCTAATAAAATGCAGGATTAAAGCTAGTGACTCTGCATTGAACACATTTCAAGCTGGCTTTCTAGGTATAATACGGAAGAGCTTTCTATGCCTGTATTACGGATCAACATCTGAGGCTGTAATGGATAGAATCTGTTTTCTTTCTGTAAGGTTTGCAGCCAGTTTGGATGCTTTCTTACAAAAGCAGTGTGCAGATCTCCACCTCACTCAGTTTTTGGGGACTTTATAGGCTCTAGCATATTATATGCATGCATTTTTTTCTTTGCTGTCACATTTATAGTATAATATTTAATCTTAATGTTCTAATTGGGAAGGGGCTGAGTGAACAGCCAGTTCTGAAGAGAATTGTAAGAAGTAATTTCACTGAGAGTCAATCCTGATTAATTTGAGCCTTTCTACTTATGTCCTACTCAACTACTTTTGTTCTTAGCTAAACAGCTTTGCTTCATGAGGGCCAAGTTATTTGTAGTGCTGGATGATAATGAACTTTCTCTCCTGCCATCTCACTCAGAGCTTTCCTGCTCATCATCTCCGTTCCAAAAGGACTCCTTCAGGTCAGCACACATGAGGATTTGGCTCTTCTGCATTTCAGTGGTGGAGCTGCTAGCACACAACCACTAGAGCCATCCTCATACTGGAAGACAATTCTTAGCTGAACTCTAGCTCTGCTGCTCTGCTCCACACCTTGTTAACCTGCATGATACAAGCAATAATTTTTTTTTTTTTTTTTCAGCCAGGACATTCAATTGATTCAATAGCCAAAACCACTTCCTGGCATCACCTACATAAGAAAGGAGCTGGACAGAGGATTTAGGGACACACTAGTTTTCTTCTCCACCCTCCACCAAACCCACATACAATGCAATGCACAGGGTGCACAATACATGCAATAACTGAAGCAGTTTAGAAAGGATCAGACATTGTCACTTGCTAAAAGATCAGCTTGACATCTTTTAGTATTCAGTGGGTTTTAGTGCTGTTCAGGTGTTGCAGTGTACACTACACTCATACCTACCTCATTCTGTTAGATTTCAGCTTTTCTGCCTTTTAATATGAAAAAATCAGACAGGAAATATCACTGCTTCTATCACCTTTTTGCTGGTAAGCTCCTCTTTAGCATCCTACAGTAGGCTTTACTTCACCTCATTTTACAGCATGAGCCTAAGAGACAAGTTATCAGTTTTTCCAAGCAATACGGCTCCCTTAATGTGCTTGCCCAGCCACTCCCAGAGGTAGGATCAATATATCTATATTGAAAAGAATGGCTGTGGTGCTCATGTAAGAAAAAAGTAATGGCTGTGGCTTTTGTGCACAGCAGAAGCAAATATACTGCAGAGAGGCATTACACTGGCTTCCCTTGACAACATTGCCAATAACTTCCAGATCATGTAACAAGCCCTATTCCGGCCCCAGCATCTTCAGCATGAGTGAAGAACTATTTATGCATTGTATTTAACATGTGTTTCAATGTAAAATACAGTATAAGTCTTGACAACAAGAGCTTCCAGAGCTTCTCTCCTCTTCCTCCAGGCGGGAGGTGGCTGCATTGGCTGTTAGTCCATAAGCTCATACTGACTGCTTCTCTGTGGCCCAATGTTACTGTCGAGTGGAATAACTTCAACCAAATATGTAGCAAGTACCCCCTGCCTCTTCCTTTCTAGTATGAGTAAAGCTATACAAAAAGAGGATTTCAAAGGTAACAAATGAGCAGCCTGCTGAATGAGTGATTTACCTGTTAAGCTACTGTAAAAAAGTGGTAACCATAGGCTTTCCGGCACTAATGCCTTAAAAAGCAAGCGGTGATTTCTGCTCTGTTATCAGAATGTGATTTAAGGGATGGAGCCAAAGACAAAAAAGTCATCTCCCTGCAACTTTGAGTAGGCTTCAAAGCTCTCGATGGCATCAAGAAGTGAGCATTTCCCACTGCCAAACTCCCTCAGTTCTCTGCAGGTGCCCTGCACAGGACTGTAGATTGCCCTCCAGGGTCTGAGCTTCCGTAAACTACATAGTGTAAGTCACAGCATAGCAGCACCTACTAGTCTCTCTGGGCACAGCTTTATGAGTTGTATTCTCTACTGTCTCAATACCCTCTCCAGCACAGTTGTGGCCCATGTAGCCCCGTATAATTTGTTTGTGTTTATATTTTTACCTCTGTTAGAGTAGCAGTTGCTGGGACTGATAAAGATAGCACCTGCTTCTAGTTCTAGTCTTACCTAACCCAATATAAAGGGGATGTTTTCACCTTTAATTTAGACACAGAAACTTCCATTAACACAATACAAGCATGTTGCTGAAAGATTTAGACTTACAATGAATGTACATTAGAGATGTTATGGCTTGCACACAATGCACTCTCTTTCTCTTAGATAATAATAGCAGCACTGAGTACCTATAATTTCCTTTGGCTTCAAAATCTAGAGACACTAAAGGGTCAAAGAAAGGTAACTAAAGAATAAGCAATTGATTGTCAGAAGGCCTCTGTTTTCTTTAGTGGAGCTCATGTCTCTCTCTATGGGAAAGTGTATGAGAGCTCAAAAATAGAAAAAAAAAAAAGACAAAGTAACCCACCAAAATATACATATATGCTTTTTCCATGAGACAGAGCACAAATCTACCACTGTCTTTGAGGGCATTAATGCATTGTTACTTTTAGCAAGATCAATAGGTAGAAAACCTTATCTGTAGCACTAAGGAGCATTCTGGGGCTATATCTGTGCAGATGCCTTGCATGATATCTGGCACAGATTTGTATTTATTTGTGTTTTTAAGTCAAAGACTGAGTATCTTAAAATCATAGAAATGTTGACTGGAAGGGAGCTCTGGAAGTCCTGTAGTTCAGCCTCCCATTTGAAGCAGGATTATCACGAGCACTACACCAGGTCAGCCGTGATGACTAAGAATTTCCATTATGAACACCAGAAAAGACGCTTTATGAATCAATCAGTTTCATATCAGTAAAATACATTTGCTTTTATAAAAGAGACTTGTATTCCATAAAATTACTGCTTATTTCATTTGTGCTAATATGTTTTGAAAAATTTTAATAAAACATTTTGCAGAATTTTAATCAGCTTATTGTGTTGTCAAACTTCTTAAAAAATGAAAATTCAACAAAAAATGCAAACATTTGTCACATTTTTTATTTTAAAAATTCATATTTTTTTAATCCACTCTGTTCTTAAGATTTGACAGTTGTCTTTAATGGCACATTCACTGTTTTATTCCAAGCATCATTTAATCCCCAAATATGTGTTTCGCTAAACCGACTAATTAAAAAAAGCTGCAGAACTCAGAGTCATAACTGAGATAATAATCACCCCAAAGCCTAGCCCACTTTCTCATAATATCACATCATTGTGCCAAAGTTCTCTTTGTGAAATATGCATTACAAAAGAGAAAGCAGAGAAGCTGTTTTTCTTTCGATAAGATGGAGTAGAAATGATGCAATCTAAAAAAAAGTTGATGCTTTGGTTTTCAGTCCAAGGTAACAATAGCAAAATGAGAAGATTCCCACCCAAAAGGCGATAGAGGACTCTCCACTGATGAAGGAGTACATAGTATTTCATTGCACATGAAGCCACTGTATCATTACATAAAAATATTTCTTTCTGCATTGCTCAGCCTGTATTCCTTACCTTGATTTGACTTCCCATAATTTAAATAGCATTTCATATCTTCAAAGCACTGTACATGCATTAACTAATTTCACTTATTAAAATTTGACACTGCTGTCTAATGATAAATTCCCAAATGCAGCAGATTCGAAAATTTCCTGCTAAGTATGCCTTGATAAGCCTCCTCAAGTGTACAGTTGTAAACCTTCTTTTGATGTTGTTAGATCTGTAACCCTTCCCTGGTTATATGCTGTAAGGTAATAAGGAGTTGTTACAATGATTACTGAACTTCTAGGCCAGGAAGGGAGGAAGGGAGACGGGATTTCCCCTTTCTTGGGGGAATTTTGCTACCCTGAGCAGGCATTGCTTCTTATCAATTTTGCAAAGTCTCCATGATAACTTGGCCACCAAAATGTACATACTGCCTGATAGACCACTTTGGTACTGTATTTCAAGTATTACATGATAAGCTTATTCTTCTAACGTGAATGCACAAATGAAGGAGACACGTGGCATGCATTTACTCATTAGGTCAAGATATTAATGTCCTTAGCAGCAGCAACCAGCAATGCTCTGCGTTGAGTGCAGATGTTGTCTCAGGTTGGCTCCACATGACCTTTGCATTTATATCACAGCTGGGGGCCACTCCTACATTCTTCCACTTTTCAGAAGCAGATCTGAATGTTGTCAGTCCATGGGCAAAAAAAACTGGTGAGTGATTGCAAGGAGGGGGTATCAGGACCCTGTGTCCTGAATGGCACAAGGCCATGGGTCAGTCTGGATCTGGCCTAAATTAATCCTGGAACACAAGGTAGCATCCAAATATTGCAAAATATAGAGATAACCTGTTTGCCAAAGGTGGCTGATGGGGAGACTAGACCACAGCTCTTAATTCTTTTGATCTTCGCCACTTTTCAGAAGACAACTTAGATAAAGCATCTGTTGAAGAGCTTAATGGGCTGAAGAGGGGTGTGCAGGAATGACCACAGAGAAAGACTTCAAGGGTTCAGACGGAGTGTTTCACATCTTGAAATTTCCTGTTCCAAGAGCACATTAGGTGGCTCATTAGATGTACAGGTCTCTTCAGTAACATCAAGTCAGCTTCACCCTGCTTTCTAACATACCAGGCTGCAAATATTTAAAGGGTAAATCCCCTTTCTGAGCAGTGACACCCATTAAGCATTGATAATATGACCTGCACAGTAGAGACCTGACAGAGTGCTAGGCTGCATAATCATTAGCAGTAAACAATAATGTACATAATAACAGTGAATCATCAGAAAGAAAACAGAGCACTAGTTAGTTCTAGAGATGAATTAGGACAATTTACTTCGTGCATTAAACGAATTTCCCTGCAGTACTTCAGACTGCCTGGTTTTCATATCTTCCAATGCATCTGCTCCTCTCGAGGGTTGCTGTAGTCACTCTGCTGAGCTCCTGTTATATAAACAGAGAAGTCATCTCTCTTACCCTGCCCTTCCCAGCTTGTCTCAGCATATGCTGCTAGCTTTCACAGTTGACAGACACTCTGACAACTGGCAGTCTGTCTGTCAAGAAGATCCTAAAAGATGAAAGCATTGAGTAGAAAGTTCAGTTCAGGATCATCTCTGTGGCTTTAGGAATATGTTTGCAACATAGACACCGTAGCAGAGTGCTGATAAAATCATATACCTTGTTTTCCTGTGAATACGGAATCTACTTTAAATTGGCAATATTTGCTTTATGCAATGTTTAATCACCAGAAAATTACATATATTAAAACCTGCCTCTCTCTTCCTTTCTCTGGGCCAAGTACAGTTCTCACAAAAGACAAATAACCACCTCTGACTGTGCTGCGAGGAGTGGGTGCTTTGCCTCAAGGTGACCCTCCTAGATTTACCTCTCTCTCTCTCTCTCTCCCCCCCTTCCTGGACACTTCGCCAGGCTGCTGTCACCTTCTTCTTGCTCCTTCTCACCTTTCAGAACATTGTCTACTTTCCTTCTGCCTGGCTTATGTCAGGTGAGGAGCTGATCCAACGCCGTCACACCAGGCAACTGGCGCCCGGCCGAGCAATATTGTCCCTTTGCTGCTGGCAGCCGAGAGCACAAGGAGAGGAGGCGGTGACCTGCCTTGCAGCACTGACAGCAGGGGAGGGATGCCAGCGGCAGGGCTGGGATGGTGCCAGAAGCCTTGCTGGGACGGCTCTGGCTCTGCATTGCGAGACGTCTGCAGGAATGGGGCAACTTCACTGATATCCCTGACAAGCACTTACATTTTATTCTCTCAAGTGTAGTCCTTGATGGAGTTTAGGAGCCGACAGAGTAAAGCAGCTCTGTGCTGCTGTCACTGTTTCTAATTACCAGCTCCAATAAGGCTTCATCCCGATTCCTTCTCCCTGACTTTTAAAATGATGTTATGGCCTCCTGGGTGAGTGGGCTATTCTTTCCGATTAGCCAGCAGCAAGAGCAAATCAATGGCACCTGTTTGAACATGAACCAGACTGACTTATAGTAGAATAGAAGTGCAGAATGTTATGCAAAATATTCATCCCAGAAAAATTAAGACTTAATACAAATAGAAGATGGGAATGCTACCCAATCCTCTCCTTAACAAATGGTTTATTTAAGCCAATTCATTTCAGGCATACCACAAATTTTGATCACAAAGAAACAGCTTTGTATACTGTATACTACCCTCTTCTTTCTGAATAAGAATAGCTCTGCTTAAATAGACCATTTGTCTTTGATAGCAATCTGAAGGATTTTTGATGCAGTCACCGTGTAAGGCTGCAAACTGAAAACGCTACGCAACTCATACACAAGCTGTAGTGCACTTGTCTTCAGATGAGTCTCTTTTTTTCCCCCCTTGTTTAGACTCTGTGCTGTCAGATTTGGGGATTTTTTTCAAAGTGGGTTTTCTTCTCTCTTTCTTTCTCAGGGAGTTGATTCACCAAGTCACACAGTTCACCTCAGTGTTTTATACGATAAATCTGAAAGATAATTTAAATTGGCACAGACACGATAAGATACGCCAATCAATTCCAAATGCCATCTGTCACAGTACTCTCAAAGTGGAGGAGAGAAGAAAGCACCCACTGGTTCAGTTCCCCCACGCTACCCAGCAGGTGCCTGACTGCCCATCAGCAACCCTGCATCTTCCTGCTTTCTGAAGCTTAATAGGACAACCAGTCGTCCTGTTTAATCCTGGGGTCTACAGCAGACTTTGTAAAAATTACATCCAAAGCTAGAGTTATACCCTCTCTTCTCAAAGGAGGAGTCAGAGCAGCAAAAATCCTCTTAGTTTTCCTTACCACATTTAGAGGGTAATTCTTCCCTTATCCCTCTTTTCCTTGCAATTAAGCACAGGCATATAACTGTCTTATGATTTATATCTACACAGCTCCTTTCCAACCCGAGAACATCTAAACTTCTCACTTCCCTGTAAGAGTGAGGTCACAGAATCACAGAATCACAGAATGGTTGGGGTTGGAAGGGACCGCTGGAGATCATCTCGTCCAACCCCCCTGCTTGAGCAGGTACACCTAGAGCAGGGTGCACAGGACCACGTCCAGGTGGGTTTTGAATATTTCCAGAGAAGGAAACTCCACAACCTCTCTGGGCAGCCTGTTCCAATGCTCTGTCACTCTCACAGTGAAGAAGTTTTTTCTCATGTTCAGCTGGAACTTCCTGTGTTCCAGTTTGTGCCCATTGCCCCTTGTCCTGTCGCTGGGCACCACTGAGAGGTCTGCTGCCCCAGAGCACCATTTACCTTTCTGCTTCTATGTTTCCAACCCGCAAGTGCTCAAAAAAAGTGGCTTGTGGTTTTCTCATTTCATGTTTATTTTGGGTTTGCTGGGGCAGGTAAGAGGGGTGTCTGTTAGGGTTTTTTTTGGTAGGGGAAAGTGGTGCATATATATAACAATGGGCTAAATACTGAAGTAGTTTGCTTTACCTCCATTCCCTCATCGGTACAGGCGTTAGCTGTAATGTGGATATTTGTGCTATCAGCAGTACCAAACACTCCAAGAGCGGACTGGCTGGCAGAGATGGGCCATGTCACACCCCATCCCTTCCTGCCCATAAACCAGATTGCATTTAGTGGGCCATCCCGCAAAAGCTCTTCTTCTTGTTTTTCCCCATCTGCCGTTATCCACAGCCACAGGAACGTGAACGCTGCAGCCAGAGTTCTTCAGGCAAGAGGGGTTTTTCTTAGATTTTCTAAATCCTTCCCCCAGGATGCCTCTGGTGTCTATGTGGACCTTACCAGCAAGGCTTTTTTTCATGTTATTTCCTGACTATTATTAAAGGACAAACACCATATGAAACTCTTCACTGTTTTATCCCCAAGTTTCCTCAGCCAGCTGTCTTTGTTCAGTCTTTTCAAATGATCTATAACTTTATTCCCTTCATTCCCTCATGAAATTAGCAACTTCAAAATCCTTCCCATCTTCTCTGAAGCTTTGATGGGTGCTAACAATAAAAGCAGCAGCTAGGTTGCTGCGATTTTGGCAATGGCTGAGAGCTCTGAAATGGCCTTTCTCTGCCTGAGAGGGTTGCTCAGCGTGGGTGAATTGCTCGATATCTGTTTCCTAGCAGGACTTTTAAACTAGGTACTGGGAGATTATGTCCTCTGCCTCTGAAAGAAGTCATGGTGAATAGAAACTATCTTCTTCCAAAAGCATTATTTATTTACTAGAAAAAACAAAATTATCACTGCAGTGTCTTCAGCTGAAGTCAGAGAGGAGGAAGACTGGTTCTTGTCTTAAAAAATTACACAAACAAATAAGACAGGGGAATGTTCGAAGAAAGGGCTATTAGATCTGTGAGAGTCTGACCACCCCTTCTTTTGAGTTTTTATGGATATTTTGTGCTTGTTCGTAACTAGACGCTCTTTTCAAATATAAATATAAAAGACGGTTACGCTGGAAATCGGGACAGCTACGGGTCATTAAACAACATATGTTGAGATTCACTGATGCCATGAAGCACCCACTTAGTGGATGATGTACAAGGTATAACCTAATTTTATACTTGATAAGCAGAACGTATGCTAAGAGTGGGCAGGTGGACAACAGCCTATTTTTGAATAATAGTTGTTTTTCCCTAATCAAATAATATCTGCCTTCACTGGAGAAGGAAAACATACAAACTTTTAAAAATTATTTGTACAATTTAATTAGACAATCATAAAATGTCTTATTTTAACTATATTAAATTAGATAGAGAAGCTTTTCTCCCTTGTAAACCTGTAGCTTCATTTAAAATCTTATAGGCATTATCCCACTTTTTATTAAATTCTGTAGGTTTCAAAGCAATTACTACAGAACTTACACAGACCCTTATGGCTATCATCTCTTCTGGAGGACTCTTTGAGAAAAATATTTAATGATTATACAAATAGTCAGGAGTACAGTTTGTAATTCCGCATGGATACGAGTTTCATTATGGTTTGTCCTCACTCCATATGCTAAATAAATTAACCTCCATTTCTTTTCTTCTCAGGATGAGTCTCAGATGACAAGATGGAATCCAAGTTGCTTGTTCTTGCCCTTTTGATTTCATTTTCCTTACACAATCACAAAATTACAACACACTTTGTCTTGTGGAGTGTTCATACATTTGGATTTATTTTTTTAACAGGCGCTTTCCCATTTCCATTGATAAGGTGTCCACCTCCATCCTCCCCATCCACATTTGAACCACTCACCACATTCTTCAGAGAAGTGCTTCCTGAGGAAAGGACCACCTATAAATGATCCAGCAGTCCCCCTTCCCCTGAGTCAGCAAGTTCCTGCACTGTTTACACAGCGTACTTTCTCAACAAAGAAAGTGCTGAAACTACCAGATAGGAACATTTGACAAAGGGATTATGATCTCTTTTTAGTATCACCCTTCTTACAGAGATGCTGTCTTTTCTTCAATTAATTATTTAAAATTAATTTTCTTCATGCTCTTTTATTACAGCATGACATCCTCTGACTTCTTCTGCAGAGTTCTTTTGTAATGTCTGAGAGGTCTAAAAAGGCTAACATCTATCAGCTGCACATCAGGTTGACTGATGCCTTCCATGGTACGCTATGAACAGCCTGCTTCCCTGCTCCGGGGCTGCACAGCAAGCTTCTCAACTGCAATCAACTCCAAAAGCTGTCTGCACGCTACCACTGCTCAGAAACTCCACAAGCATGATGTAAAATATATTATCTGTAATCATGTAAATTTGTACAGTCAGAGAGTCGATTTTTATTTGCTTGGCAGGAGAATCCACAGGCTTGCAACACTCCAAAGCTTTAAAATTGCTAGGTACAACTGCTGTGACATTTCAATTCAGCTGTGTTCATCCCCAATGAAAGAATGACCATCTCTGACCTTTCACATGCATGTATATGCATAAAGCTCAACGGTAAGCAAATGTTTGAAATCTCTCTCGTAGTACCAAAAGCAGCTGCCGCCTTGCATTTGTATGTGCAAAGATTTAAAAGATTTTCATTAATATTCTGCTAAAGTAAGCCTGTGAAATTTTATTGTTAGCAGCCTCAGAGAAATAATATGTGAAAGACAATATGTGGCATGCATTCACATCAAACCTTGACAGAAAAGCAAAGCAGTATCTATGGCTACGCTCCTCACAAAGGTTCATCTCCCTTACCCCCGAGCAGACCTGCCAGGCTGGTGTGGAGCTGTGTCACCTGTGGCCCACTCCTCAGCTGTATGATGCCAGAAATGTCAGGCAGAGACCTGCATCCATACTGTGCCACTCCATTATTGCTTTCTTCATTCGGCCAGAGGGCCCAAAGTACGTTCCCCTGATGGTGAAAGTGTTAGTTGTCAGAAAAACGTACGAAGGCATATGGCATATGGGAAATGAACTGATTTAGTGTGGCTCCTAAGTAATCTCTTGCAAACACAGATCCTTAGAGGTCCCACCTGTTGATCAAAGCTTGTTCCCCTACTAAACAGTGGCATGTAAATAACTACTCATTTCCTCTTTCTGGCAGAAGGTTGAAGGGAACCTTTGAGAGCTGTATCTACTAATGTACCGACATTTTCTGCTTATAACCCCTCATGGGATTTGATATAGCAAAAAGTGACCAAAGATGCTGCCCTTCATGCTGCCCTCTATAACAAGAAAAACTTTTTCTCAAATGTGAGGAACTGACTTCCTACAAGAATAAAATAAATGACTTTATAACCCTTCTACAAGAAGTGTCTGTTCCAAATCTCTTGGCAATATGTCACACAGCTAAGCTGAGTAACAAATCTGCAGCCTCCTCTGTGTGTGTGAACGAAGACATGATCTTTGGACCACGAAGAGAAGGACCATCACAGACCCAGTTGGACCTCTTTAAAAGCCAATGGATTTCAGTAAAGACTTCATCAGCAAATACATTTTTGATTTATACCAGCGTTACTTGTCCTAGAACCCAGGCTTACACATAAGTGCCATGCATGCCAAGGGGAATCCCAATTACTTGCTGCTTGGATCATCAGAGAAAAGAATAAAGCAGAAAATGGCTTTCTTAGCCTGTGGTATATTTTGACACATCTTTCAAAAAATCTTTCTCATTCTACAATGACAAAAATACTAGATTTCAAGATGTTCCTACAGTGTAAAGGGGACAAGAAAAAAAGTGACTCTGACCTCAAAACAGCCATTGGCCCAATAGTTTGGGAAAAAACAGAGACTTGGGACTTTTTATCCAACCCCTAGGGGTGTTCCACAACCATGAAATCATTAACCTCCTGGTTCGTAACTGCAATCCTGCCTCTGAATTTGATTTTTTCTTGTGAAAAATGAAACATTCCAGCAAAATATGTTTTGTTTTTGAGGAATATTCATTTTCTGACATAAAAACCCTTTTAAAACAAAACTTCTGACAAGATCCACCTGAACAGAGCTCTTCAGACCAAAATCAATATAGAAAGTGAATTACAGTTCACCAGAACTTCCAGCCAAAAGAACTTTGTGCACTGTCTTGATATTTTGGAAAGTCAGAATGTAACCATCCAGGCAAATGTTATTTGTCGTCTGCATTTCCTATTCAACATGTGAACAACATGCATGTTCCTCTAATTACTGTTTAGAATTTAGGATTATTATCTTGATCTTAGCTGTTGTATTGAAAAATTAGTTAGCATTCAGCTGTTTAGCAGCCAGAAGGAGGTACAAAAGGAACTCAAAAATCTCGCTTTAAAATGTGAAGGGACTCTAGGTTGACACTTCAAGAATGTATTGCTGAGGTGAGGTGTCTCCCCTTCCACTCCTCCTTGCCAAGGTTTTTGTTCGTGGTAGTGGACTCCTAACGAAGGATGATTCTCTTCAACACTAAGATTTTAGAACAGCTCCAAGGAACTGTAAAAGCTCTAGAGAGCATCACAAATGTTGAAGTGGTAAATCAGTGGGAATAAGCAGTAGGATTTCAAATGTTTCCTGAAGAACTCTAAACCCAGAGAGGAGAGTTTGCCTTCTGCCATCCTTTGTACTAAAGCAAAAGGCTAAAGGGAAAAAGGTGCCTGGCTACCCTCCTGCCGCAGTAAAACTCAGCAACTGCAGACGAGTATGTGAGGGAAAAAATATTGTGAGGGCATTAAGGGCATTTTGGAACCCAAAAGGAAGAGGAAAGTGAATTCACCTTCTCAAATCTTAGAAACAATATGGTTCAGCATAAACTTAGACTTGTTGTCTTTTAATTCATGCATGTACAGTCACTAAACTAATTAAACCATCTAGAAATGAACGTATAAGAAAATTATTAAATGTGGCATGTTTAAGACATTCATATTTCTTTTAGGTAGAATAAACCAATGCAGGTGAAGGTGGGTTCAAATAAATTCCATTGAATTAATGGAATAAACAAAAAAGTGCTAGTGTCCTTCTGAAATATCGCCTTCTTCAGAACTAAAGAGACGGTATCAAAAAAAACCCCACAAAGCAAAACTAGACCCTCTCAAGATAGAAATTAAAAAATAAATGATAGAAATTAGCTTTAAGGGTGGATTGAAAGGGAGGAGAGAAAGTAACAAGTGAACCACTGCAACTGTTGTTTACAGCCAAATAAAATAATTTTATTCTTCTTATTGCTGGGATTTTGTTTGAAAAGTGTCTTACAGTTAATAATTTTTGAAAAGGTGCAAGCTTTTCATATTTGTCAGGCAATTTTTATCAATGTACCTTTTTTTTGTGACTCTTTCTAGCTGCTGTGAGACTACTACAGCCAGGGTTGGCCACTGTAGACCAAACCCTTTTTCTACCCGGACATGAGAGCACAAGGTCTGTTTACTTGAAGTTTCATGAAAGACCAGCATTGTGTTCTCCCCATTTATTCCCACACTGGGTAGTCAAACCTTTATAAATGTAACCAAGTGGCTAAAGAGGTTACTGGGACAGCAAGTCTCTCAGGAACGTTTGTGGGCACTTGAAGGAGGAAAGCACTAGTGACTAGCACAGAGGTCAGCAGCTTGCCATGTGCTGTGTAAGAACCTGCGTTTCTTTCTTCAAACTAGAGCCTTAACAGGCTCAGAGGCATCGAACATGTGCTACCCGTCATCTTACTGGCACCGTCTTTCCCTCTCTGGAAAAGAAGTTTTCTGCTGGACTGAGAATATGTGAGACCTTGGAATTGGGGGCTACTTACTTTCTAAAGTGCCAGAACTTCAGTTGCCAGACCCCAGCTGTTATAATTTGTCCACTTCCCACTGTGGGCACCAGGGCTATAAATTATTGAAGCTGAATTCGCATCTCTAGAATATTTGAAATTCTCTCTCGTTACCTTTGTCCTGGAAGAGTTGTTTAATTATGTCTATGAACACCATTTTAAAACATGCCCTGAACATGCTATGGTATGAAGAATACAGGAACATAAACACCCCTATAATGAAAAAATAGATATAAGCCACATTTATTCCTCTGTAGCAGATTTCACACGTTTAAACGTTTCTCCATGAAACTGCTTAAAAATTGCTGGTATAACAGAATAAAGGGTTGGAAAAGAATTTTACAGGGCTGAACCTACATGGTAAAACTCTATCATTATTTTAAAAGTTATAATATTAAAAAATTAAGAATCTGTTTACTTTTAAATCTAATTTCTAATTTAGTATTTTTAAAGGATACGTTTATTTGCTTTAATACAGCTTATTAATTTTTCTCACAATTAGGGCAAATTCTAATGATGATTAATATTTACATAATACTAACCTAGGCTAAAGGCGGATTTGATTTAACAATAAGTGTTCTTATTCTTTTTACTTATATTTACAGAGATACAGATATTACTAATACTAAACCATTATCTACTGTAATAGCTAGCTGTGTAAGCAATTGTGTCACATATATCACGTCCAGTTTTCAACTGAAAGAAACATTTTTGTTATCTTCAGTGTTCACCTGAAGGGCATGTTAATCTTGAAAGCAGTTTATTATATTAAGCTGACAAACAACGTTTGCTTTAAAGGAAAAGAAACAAGGTTAGAAACTTGTAAAAACTGTGTGTGTTCCTGGTTCCTATTCTTCAAGATTTGTTGAAAATTATTAACTACTATTCTTGCAAATAAGACCCCCACTAAGATAAGGTAGTCCTTTAAATGATGCTAAACCAAAATGCTTGGTGAGCTACCTCTGAAACTAAGCTAGTAAAACAGCATACATCTGTACAAGTTAAACTAAATTTGACATCTTTATTTGCCTTGAATACTACTGACTAATCTGACATAAATATTAAGACATAGTACAAGGACAACAGCTCAGCCTCCTTCACTGTCATACAGGCTTAGAACCAGATCAGTCTTTCAAGCATCCTTGATAACCTATAAACAATTCTTCTTCACAATTGTCATTGCACCCAAAGGTGAAAGAAGAATTATTATTTCTGCCAGGGCAGGAATGGTAGCAAGATTTTTGAAATGATGTTATGAACATTCTTCACTTGATTGGAAATGATTGAGAGATTGGCTGATTCAAACTGACTTCTTGTGTTGAATTTTATTTGATGGATAGTTCTGTGACTGCAGTAGGACAGTGCTGACAGAATAATAAGTGCAGATATTTCAATATATGTATAACTATGCACAGTTAAATTGTGATCGATATATCTTGTTTATTTCTTGGCAAGAACACAGTCTTGCTAGATATGATTAGTGTCTAATCTACCTCCCACACTATAGTATACATACAAGAAACTTCGGTAGCAAGCTGGGGAGAAGGAAAAAAAAGATAGACTGATGGCTGAACAACAAACGAAAACTATTGAGAATTTCAATATGAACCTGAAAGAAAAGTATTAAATGCAAGCATGAATGAAATATCCTTGTGAAAGCTATGTTTCTTTACACTATATCCTTATGTGTTTGAATCAAAGTGCAGGCACTGCTGGTCTGGCTGGCTCAGGAAGGCATTCACACTTTTTGATTAACTCGGAAGGCGATTTACACAACCGGTTGATCCACTCAACTGACACAGATGTTTATGCAAAACAAAGGCCACTCTCCATCCCCTTTGTGTTGAGATAAGCTCACCTTTCTTTACAACAGCTGTGGTCACTCCCTATATTATTCTTTTCAGTTCCATGTCTTGCCTTTTGACTTTTGTAAACTGCCCACAACCTTTCAAAGGCAGATAAATAGTATCATTGCTCTTTTCTTTATGTGAATTGCCTGAATGGACAACACTGTTCCAGTACTGAATCTTAAGGGCCAGGGTTTGGAGGTAAGCATGCACAAATACCATTTCCTCGGGGATCATATATGTATGCCACTCTGATACAGGAGAGAAGCTTGCCCTCTTTCTCCATCAACTTCTGACTCTGAAAGGCTCCTCAGTTCAAGTCCATAACTGAAATTCCTCTGTAAATTGTCATATTTCTGTGGCTTATTGTCTGTAAAGCTACCTCCTACAGTTCAAGTGTGTTCTGTACTCTGTACCTGGTTGCACTCAACCACAGTTCACCAGCCACTTTGTCCTAATTAATTATGTTTCAAATGGTGCCAACCTTAACATGTCTGAAATCACCAGTGTTTTTGGGGGTTTGGGGTTTTTTTTACCCACAAGACAGGTCTTAACATGGAACACAACCATTTTATCCGGAAATCCAAAGGTATAGGTGTGATCTGGAGATCCCAGATATGTCTGCTTGTCCTTGCCAGTTGTATGGGTTTAAATCCTCACCAGCAAAGGAAGCCTTCTTAATATGCCAAACAGGTTCCGCTGAGATCAAAAGCTGGCTTCTTAAATCAACCCTGTTAATGCTGATGTGGAATATTGAGTACTGAATCCCATGGGAGCAAGTGAAACCAATTCCACGAGATTTGTTGCTTATCACTTCCCAAACAGAGTTTAAGATTTCAGTTTGATTTAGTAAGATACAACTCTATTGGGAGTACCTGTCCCAAGGCACAGCTTTTCTATGTACCTTACCACTGTGGCTGTGGTCAGCAAAGACATGTAAGTTAGAGCCCTCTGTTTAAAAAATAAAATATTCAAACTTCAGCAAGTTATTTTCCTTCAGTTTTAGAACTCTCCAGGATATTTTTATTTAGAAACATGTTTAAATCAGTGGCCTCCAGGACAGGCTGTACTTTGCACTTTTTAACCTTATCTTCTGGGGTAGAAAGGATTGATAAGAACAGGCATTTGGGAGTTTGGTGGGAATTTGGTGTACCCTTCCATCATTTTTTTTTTTTCCCAAGATGAGGAGAAGCTGCTATTGCATTTCTTATAAGATGCATTTGTTATTCATGGTTAGAGGACTAAAGATCAAAAAATGTGCTAAAACTTTTGGAGATCAGTCCCACCCCCAGCGTGTTTTTCTTGGGCTACAGTGCTATACCTTCACCCACTTGATATCTACTGTGGGGAATGCCCTTTTGAAAGTGGATATCTATTTTGAGAGAATAGCCATGGTTACAAAAGCAGGCCCTAAATTTTGCATTCAGCACAGGAAAATGGTCTTTCTTCAACAGGAGAGACCCTCCTCCTGGAATACCACGTAGTCTTGTGGTTCAAACACATTAAAAAAAATGAGAGTAGGTACTTCAAAAGGTGTCACGCTATGGAGACCCTGTATCTCAAATTACTCACTTGCATATTCACATGCTGCAACTACACCAATTGTGCCAAAAAGGAGATTTCCTCTCCCTTTTGTCTACATTTAGACAAAGACTCAGCTTTATGAAATGGGGAAACCTCCTGTGAAGCTCTGCATCAGGGACGTATGTTTTTGTATAAGAAGTACTGAACCCTTTTACAGAAATCCTTGGCTCTTTACACAGAGAAGAACAGACACCTTGCTCAGATATCTGAAAGCACTTCTCTCTCTCCCCCTGCTTTGAAAGTCTAGGCACCTCACCTTGACTTAGCTTGTTATGGTAAAGAGGCTTACCTTCAGTACATTGCCACACCTATTTTCGGGGCCCAAAATATGTCTGCAGATTCTGGTCTTGAACATTTTCCCTCAGACAGTTTCCACACTGAAGATTCTGTCTCTGTCAGTGTTACAATCTTCATTACCCATCTGAACTCCTACAGTTTCTTTGACTCTATACAGGCTATTTTTTTCCCTTCTGCTTAATTCAGTATCTCTAGCATCTGTCTTATACTCCCTGTTTTTAATTTTGAGGCACTTGGTGCTAAGAGATAAGCCTGTGGCAGATGTAATTATCCAGCAGGGTATTAGTCACTTGTTACTGCCACCTACCTGCCTTTGTCATACCAGAGTGTTTTGGCTGGGAAGGGAGAGCGTGGAAAGCCTTTCACCTTCCTTGCAATTATTTCTTCATAATAAATAGCTGTGTGGAAGCTAGACAGAAAAATCAGAAGTTTAAACCTTAAACCTGAGACTCATCAGTCCTGTAAATCAATAGATCTGACTCGCAGAACCTACCCCATGCTTTATCTCTATTGCTGGCATCACCGTGCTGACTTTTTAAACTGAAAAGAACAAATACAATCATCTAGTTTGTCCTTAGGCTTCTACTGTTTCCTTCAGGCCTGTACCTTCAGCTGGAACCGGACATGTCTCTCAGAAAGTCATCCATCTTGATGTTAAAGCTTCAAAAACTGGAGTATAACTGAAATGTAAGCTTAGTTACCTTTACTGTTTACTTTTTGTAATACTTTTGCATCACTTTTCCTAGTTTCAGTTTGCAGCCTTCACAGCTCTTTAGAAGACTTGTTATTGTACTGCTGTAGGTGGAACTCACGTTGCATTTGGACAAATAGATGATGCATCTGAGAACCACTAGCTCTCTTCTATCCAGGGTAATGGAGTGGATTGGGACAGATGGGTAAGCAAGCAGGTGAACCACTCCAGATCATAAGGATGCTAGGCAACACTGTACAGAGGCTTCCAAATAACTCTGTAGACTCAGTTCACAATAATCACCGAATCACTGGCTGGACCTGAACTTACTATCACAGTGGCTTCCTTGCATCAGGCTTCTGGTTTCACACAGGTTTACTAGTTCAGGTACAGCACTGCATCTCTGTTGGCTCCATCCATTCTCCTCATTCTGCACCAGAAACGGAAAATCCTTTTACCAAGACTGCTGGAAAGTGATTCTGCAGAATTTCTCTCAGATATTTGTGACCTTATTCACCCTCCCCCTGCCCTGACCATGCTGGATCTGCACTGGCTTTATGCAGCATCACTCTGGTGGCTCTGTGTCACTCTTCCCAGAACTGCCAGTAATGGGAATGAGTGGGGGGCAGGTCTGGGCTGGGTTTGCATGCAGCAGTTCAGGAGCTCCTGAATGGCACTACATTTACTGACTCAAGATCCAAACTGTGCACAAGTGACTACTTCTGGGCACATATAGCCAAATTCATAGGGCACTGCACTTGAGTTTAGAAGCCCAGCTTGGAGAAATTGGCTCTGCACTGAGCTAGCTCATTGTCTTTGCAACGATTATAACGCAGTGATTAATCAGCAACCGGATAAACCACCCACAGGTAATTCACAGTTGATTATAGTTTCTTTTATCTGACTGTGCTCCGGGATCGAAATTTTATGTAATGCACAGGCCAAGAGTGTTTCAGCCAAATTCCTAGTGGGTATTTGCAACCAGGATATCACAACATGGCCTGATACAAATGTTAACTTTTGCTCTAAGGGAGTACGGGAATGATGGGGTTATTGTAGGTCAGTATAAAATGAAAGGATGTCAGAGTAACAGCCCAGCTTCAGCCAAATCTGACACTGAAATTCTTAAGGTGTTGTTCAGTGAAGGGAAATCTTGCTCTTTTGGGGACTGCAATTTACAGAGGTTTGGTTTGGAGTTGTTTGGTTTTAAAAATGAATCTCCAAGGTGGAAGAAGACAAAAATGCTTCTCTGCAATGGAAGCGCATTGTCTGAGGAAAAACGTTTCAGTTCTACAAAACCAATGGTGCATAAGGATAGAGGTGGCTTATAAAGAACCTTTGCTCTCGGGTGCCCCTGAAACTTTTATTATTTGGTACCCTGACATTAACTCAACTAAAGGTCCTATATGGGTCCTAACTGTGCCATGTTTGAGCAGAACTGGTAGCCAAAAAATTATTTTGAGAATTATCAAAATCTTAATTAGATGTTTCTGTGAGACGAAAATTTCATTTCTTAACTGCTGGTTTTGTGTATTTGCAAATAATTATATGGACTCCAAGAAGATGGCTCAGTTAAAGACCACGCTGTGCTGAAGTAATATCACAAGGGGAACAACCTTTAGACATATTGTATTAACGTAGTAAATGAGGGCAAAAGGCTTTTAGAGACTGAAAACTAACCTACAAAAATTCGCAGAAGGACTTCGGTTTGCAGCTGTGTCTTTGAGCTGCTTGACAACTATCTTTACTGCTTTATGACTCTTGTAGGCATCTGAAATGCCATGGTAACTATAATTTTATGGATAAACTTACCCTAAATACCTGCTACTAGCTTCACCCTGAATCAACTGCAGCCTGGAAGCTGGTAGACATCTCGCTGATTCTAATTACTCATTAATCGTACTGCCCCTCATCTCACCACTGGGCTCCAGTCTGGAAGATGCTGTCAGAATTCATCTACCCAATGGAAAATACAGAGTAGCTGCACAGGGGATCACAGCATCTCATACTGCATGTGGGAAACCCATGTTCATACCCATACAAAAGTAGGTCCGACAATGGAAGTGAGTATCTCAGTCCCTGTTTTTTACGTGGTCACCAGGACAGGAATTCATGGTCCTCTGGAAGTTCCCTCCCGAGGCTGCAGGGAGAGAAAGATCTGTCTGAAGCTGGCATATTCTGGATGCAGAATACATGTAAAGTGAAAATGGAGATATGCGATGAGTCCACCCGCAAACACTGTAAGAAGGTATCATCTTTTCTACTCAGGATCCACGCAGTTTCCTTTGTAAGTAGCCTCATCTTGTTGGCTGCATGCGTTATGTGTACACATATATTGGTTCAGGGATATTGCTGTAGGAACAGCTAGTCTCCAGACCCAGTAATTTTTGGATTAGACCCAACTGAGCTTTGGGCAAGGTTGAAGCATAGCTCCACATGTGCAGAAACGGCACTCTCAGGCCTCTAGTGGGCTCTGCAGCAGAGACTCTGGAGATGCAGCTCACCCCAGTCTCAGACAGCAACAGAAAAAGGATTATCAGAATTACCACTTTGCTTTTACCTACCTAAATTCCATTTACATCTTGTTCTAAAGTGCTTCACGACTGTCTTCTATAAACGGCTGTGGGATTAAAAGACTGTGGCATTTATGGATGAAAACCACTCTGTAAGAGTTAGGATCTTTGAGTGATTTTTGGTAACGTGTCTGTGGCTTGTCGGTAACTGTCCCCAAGATGTTAGTGCTGTAGACATATGGCAGAGAAACAGGAAGCTTTAAAAATAAAGAAGTAATAAATACTCAATTTTCTAATCTACAAGCTTTCAACATATTTATAGCAGTTATTCTCTTGCCCATTCTACTCATGTTCTTATTAACTAAGCAGCAGTCTTTCTTGGAAGTAAATATTTTATTTTAATAGCACACACTACCACCTGCTGTAAGCAACCGAAATTGCCTTTGCAATTTTAGAGCTTTTAAAGCTGCATAAGGCAGCCAGCCTCAGATTTAAAACACAGCTAGATTGTTGACATCTCTCTCTGATGCTAATTTAATTATCTATTCATTCAAATATTTTCTGACCGCAGAAGTTTCTTGATTATATATGATTTATAATAGCGGTAGCTTGACTGTCTCTAAGATGCATGGAAATTTAGGAAACAGTTCTGTTGTAGATATGAAATTGATAGCACATTATTTCAATAATAATTATGAAGATTAGCCATTTCCAAATACAGAAAATTCAGTTGAGAAATTAACAATTGCTCCAAGGTGAGCAGAAGTATTTTAATAAATCAAGCCACGTGGGATCAAAAATTCAGAATATGATTTATTAAAATATTTATGGTTTTACTCAGTTGCCCATTTGACTCAAAGGAAAGCTAAGAAATGTTCAGGAAATCAAGACATCTCTTCATGACTTGTTACAATAAGAATACTGTAGGGGCAAGGGACATATTCTATATGGCTATGCTGGCCTCTGTTTTCTTCCTGGTATGTTTGTCTGCCTCCAATTAAGAGGCTGAATTATGTGTAAACAACTCTTTCGCCAAATCCTCAGCAGGTATAAATCCATGTAAGTATTATCAAGTCAGTGGCTTAGGCTGTTTGTTACAATCTGGAAAATGGTTTCTTATGTCTACTCAAGATTTTGGAGGGGAAAGAAGATGGAATCAAGTCTAGAGGAGAAGAGAAAGAAGGCAGAAAGAGGTTTATGTTGTATCAATACGTATGTATGTGTATATGCAGTACTTACCACTACATTAGAAAGTAGTGGTACAAAAGAAGCTAATAAGAAAAGCCAAGCACATTGTCCTGTAGCAAATCCAATTTCTGTTCTAGCTTCTACAGGTTGCTTTTCACCGAGAAACAATCCCAGTCACCTTGTCCCTGCTGCCAATCTTTCTAGCACACGGCTGCCTAGCAGCATGTAGAATTTTCTCTCTTCTCCATCCACCCATGGAGCCTAACTCCACACCAGCCATGGGCTGCCAGGCTGTGATGCAGAGCAGAGTCATCCCCTTGCTGAGCAGAACCTGGCTGTAGGCTTATTCTGTTCTGCTGTCTGGAACTGAAGAAACACCCTTCTGGTGTTTCCACAGTGTGGCCTGTGGTATGGCAGGAGCTACCAGAGCCATAAGGACAGCAGGAGGCAATGGCAGCTCTCTCTAGACTCCCTTCTCCTCCTGCGCATGGCAGCAGCAGCCCTGCAAGAGAGAAGCCCAGCAAGGAAAACTCTTTCCTAACAGCTGGCATGTTTGGTGACATAATTGCATCTGAAGACTGGTGGGAACAGAGGAGTGTGCAATACAGACCCAGCTACTTTCTCCCGTGTTGCTGGCCTTGCAGCACACATTTCACTGAGGTTGATGCAGGCCAGGCAGCGGGGAAATGGTTCTCCCGCTCCAAGGATGGTGTGAGCACACCCACAAGGGAAATTTGGTTTTAACAGTAGTGGTAGAGCTGGGTACTTTCCTACCCCCTCATCTCATCACTTAGGCAGCCTCACACTGCAGGACTAGGACACCAGTTCCCTCACAAGCCCATGCAGGTATCCTCTTTGGGTGTTACTCCTGTTAGAGTGTAACTAAGGCACAACCAGCATTTGGCCAAGAACACGGAAAGGCTTGCCCACCCTAGTGCAACCTACCACTCAGGCCGTTGTGTGCTTTCTCGCTACCTACCCATGCTAACGACAGAAACCATTTGTTTAGTTCTAAGTGCTATTATGAATAGCAACAACAATAAAATTAACAAATTATTCCTTTTCCTTGTTATTTATTTAATTTTTATAATCACCTGTCTTGTCGCTTTACCTTTCCAACTCCATTTGCTCCCACTGTTTTACCGACTAACCCCACCAAAATTACTCCTCTCTTTTCTCCCTTTGTCCAGGTTGACATTTAAGGCAGCCTCTGAACACTTTTTTCTTGGAGATTTCAGGTGCCATTTCAGGCATAGCCTCTCCAAAACTGAATGCCTTCTCTTTTTTTCCCTAATATCTCTGTTCTGTTTTTCTTCTTTTTTTTTCCCCCCACTATATTTATAGACTTAAAATCTTCCACTCATAACCATTATCTCGCTAGACTTGATTGATTTCCTCACAGTTTAGTAACTCTCAAAGCTCCCCTTTTCTACCTGTTACAATGTCAAAACATTTTGCCTCTGATTGTGCATCGCTTTCAAAAGCCCCGTTGCCTTCCTCCTTACAGCAGAGCTTCCCAAGCCTTTTTGTCTGAGCCCCACCGCCAGCAGCAGTACTGCCAGCAGGTGTCATCCCTGGAAAGACGGTGGAACACACCTCGCTTGTGGCTTGTCCATCCTGCACATTGCAGCGAACTGTACGTGCTGCCTGGGATCCACTGCACCAGGAAATCCAGAGCTGTCTCCTTCCATCTGTTGGTGAATGGGGAAAGGAAAGGCTATTTCGGCTGGCTTTACTTGCATATCCTCATTAGTCAGGATTCCTTCAGTGTCTCACTGTGAGTCACCCTTGAGTCAGAATTAGCTTAATAAACTGAAGCAAGGAAAGATTCGAGAAAGACTATGCGCAAAGAGGCTGCTGGGGGACTCCGGTAATTTGTGCTCCTTGTCACCCTCTGAGATACTTCTGTCAATAAGACTTCTGTGAGAGAAGAAATTATGGCTGAAAACTTTAGGCTACCAAACTGAGCTAAGGAAACTTCTTTGCAGGATAAGATGTAATGGAGCTGCTGGCCATGCCTCCCTTCCCTAGCCATTAATGACAATAATTCTTACCTGGGCTTTCTGATCTCCTTTTTGTGCAGTCTTTCCCCATTTCATTATTGATCTGCCTCTTCCCTATCTGTTGGTTATACCGGTTTTGTCCCTAAATTAATTTCCTTCCTTTTGTCCACTCTGTCCTCCATACCCATCTTTAAAACACACGTTTTCCAATGATCCTTCTTATCTTAAACATGAACCCTCATACTATCTGTTCCCTTAACACCTGTCCCATATTTTGACTACCTTAAACTGGGAATAGACCACGTGTTGTTCCAGGATGCACAATGCTAGAAACTGCTCTGCACTACGAACAAACACGACAATTAGTTATTCACTTTTTTGAGCATGAAAGAGAAAGATCCACCTATTTTGGTGTAATATCCTTCCTTTTCAGTAAAAAAAAAAAAAAAAAAAAAAAAAAAAAAGAAAGAAAGAAAGAAAAAGAAAAAAAGGATGACTGTAAAACAATGGCCCAGAAATCCCAACATGTTCTTTGGGTGATGGAAGTTTTAGAGACGCCATATGTCTTCAAATATCTAGGCCATCTCCTGTCTTTTTGTTGTCACTTAACAACTATAATGTTTCTTGAGACATGTCTCATTTTGAAGCATTTTCCTTTCCTTTCTACTTTTTTTATAGGTGTCTTATAATTTATAAGCACATTTATGTAGGTGCCTCATAAATTAAAGATGTTAATATTTATGGGTGCATGTGTTTGATACCACCTCAGTGGCAGTACATATTCTTTTAAAGTAGACCTTATTTCATTGTCAAACAAATATATATGCAAGATTAGTCAAGAGAATCTCTCTTAGTAACTTTCTTTCTGTCCAAATATTTTTCTTTTTCCTTTTATTTTGCTTTGGTTTAGTCAAAACAGAGTGGAGAATAGATTACCTACATTTCAGTTTTATCGCTGCTGTTTCTGTTCTGCTGAACTCTGCAGGTTGTCTCCAAAAATACTGACAAGGAAATTGTTTCCACACTGTTTTGTGCTTTCACCCACAAGAATCTGTCAACCAAATCCACCAAAAATTGACTGTGTTCTAAACTAAACAAAATAGTTTGATCACAGCTAGCGTAAAACAGTACCATTCAATCAAAGTCAATGGCTGCACCAGGCTGACTTTCGTAAGTTAAAGGCTTGGCTCAAAATGTCGCTTGTATGTAAAGATGTCCAGAATAATCTGTGCATATCACATGTGAAAACTAAATTTTAAATTTCAGTGCAATCCTACCCACGCTTAAATACATGTCTTTTAAAAATGAATTTAAAAATACATGACTCAGTAGAACTGCTTCCATGCTTAAAATTAACCACACGCTTAAGCAGTTGGCAATGAGAGCAACAAAAATGCTACAAGCCAAAGCACTGAATTGCTTTGCCTTTTTTGATAGCCTCTGATCTTTCATCTACTGCAAGAATGACACATGCATGAAATTGTTTGCTCTCGATGCACTAACTGACATGGGGTTTTTTGCTTGTGTTGATTTGGCTTAGCATAAACAGCAAATGCGTTTTCAGCAATGAAAGACCAATATTTCTTCAGGCTCTTTGAAATGCGGAAAACAGAAAAGGTCAATTATTACTGCAGATGCACTGCTTCTTCACTGATGATACCATCAGAATAAAAGTGATGCTCTTCTCAAAAGTCAGCATTTTGATACAAACCAATGTCCTTCTAATTTAAAAGAAATACTTATACAGATGTACAAAACCATAAAGAAGATGAGTATCTAGATATGTTTCTCTTTTTTGATTTTCCTTTTATTAAAATGTCACTTCTATAAACACAATCATTTGGTTTTCTGTATGACAGTAAGGTCAATTTAAGTTTTAACTCTTGACTTACATCACAAATACTCTGCAATTCTTTCTACATGTTAGTAATAGTCAGATGTGGTTTGTCTCTGAATATCTCTTGGAAGCTCTGAGTATCTCTAATCCTTCTCTCAGTATTTACACAGGCATAAGGAAACAAAATTATACACAGGTGCGTATAGAAAAAGGATTGCTTTTTCTGTTTTCACTACTAAGGAGGCATGACCCAGTAAGAAAGGATGTGGGTGTGCCTTAGAGGTCACCTACCTCCAGGGCTTATACACAGGACCCTAGGCTACCCAGAGGCATTTCCATTTAGTTAAAATCTACAGCTGGGACCTCTTCTGTGGGAGGACACCTGTTTTATATATGTGCATGTATATACATATATACAAAGCTAATATGTATATACAAAGCTATATATATATATGTACAGTGACAATTTAATCCATTAGCTTTGGCATGTTTTAGGATGCGGAAGCTCTAAATTTTAATCCATTTGTGAAGGATTGTTTATGCATGCTGCATTAAGCTGTTGCTGGATAAAATGTATAAACAACTCTTGAAGCAGAGCTGGCAACATAGCACTCCTGCACAGCTTCCACAGGCAAGGTGAGAATGCCCACAGTAGCCCGTGGCCTCCAGCCTGCTCACCTGGGTTTCCTCTGGAAGGTTGGCACAAGTGAGCCTGTAGCCTCTCAACCACAGGATACTCAACACAGGTCACCCACATCCTGCATGATGACGTCTGTTATAAGAACGACCAGTGTCACTTTAAAGAAACAGTGAATTTCATTGCATGTCAGGCTGGACCCACACCAGTAGGCTTGCTGTGAAGTGCTAACTGGGTTGAGTCCTTGCGGAGAGATGGATCGAGTAGTTGTTCATCACCAACAACGCTCAGTGTTGTGAAAACTGAGATGCTGCTCTCCATATTCAGTAGCAGGAGACAAAATGCTTTTTTAAGACAAGGTACCAAGGAAGTTACAAAGCTTCAGTAGCTTTTGGTAGCAATTAAACAGGTCTTCCAGGATTCTGGTGCTGATTAGAAGTCCCTAAACTCTGCCTAAGGTGAGCTTATAATAGCTAAACCCCATTTTACAACTTTAATAAAATGAGGATAACAATGTGCTCATATGTCGAAGGACTTAGAAAACATGAATGATATAAGGTGCAAATTCCCGCGTCATTAGAACTACTACAAATTAGGAGTTAAAGGCCAGCCTATACAAGCTGATGCGTGTCTTTCAAACATGGATTTTCTGATTAAATGTCTCACTCCTGTAGTGCTGTAGTTCATACCCTGGTCTTGTTCACTGCTGCACTTGGGAATGCTGACTGATGACTCAAGAACTGTGGATTCAATACTGCATTCATTTAATCTTTACAGATCCTAGGTAATAATTATAACTTCAAAAACATAGAGACTAGTAGGTTTGCTTTATTTTTGTGCTCAGGAAGTTAAAGTTATGTTGCTCCAGTGGATTTTGTGCAGTTATATGCCAGCTGAATTTTCATGTACAAATGTATTCCCTAAGTTGATTTATCAGAAGACTTTAAATGTCAACTCAGTATTCATAAAGAATCTTTTGTCTGCATTAAGAGCCGGCTGCTGTCAGTGATATTGGGTTACAGAGCTCAAGAACAGCCAGCCAAAAAAAACCCCAAAGTCATTGCTTCATTTGATTGTTATTCATTTTTAAGTACTTTCATTTAACTCTGATTGCTGTAGAATTTGTCTGGTTTATGAACATCTTTAAAAGGAGACATTGATGTTCTATAACGTCTTAAGTGCTAACAATCATCACTGTTAATGAACATGGACTCATTAATGTCTAAATCATTCACAGCACCAGGGTGTTTCCTTCCCTCTTGAGTTTGTTTTTCCTGAGACAATTAATTTTTATATTAGCTACTACATCTGTTTCCAATACCATCCATGAATTTTAGTTTATCCTTTGGATCACAACACTAAGTTTTGCACAGTAAAGGTGGCATTTTTTAATCAGAAGAGTTTTTAGAATCCCTCTCTATCCATAGAAATACACATTTTTATTTTTACTTTTTTAATTCTTAAATCTATGACCTATAGGTCTTTTAACTACCCCTTAAATGAAAGCTGCCATTATTAGTGTAAATAACATTACACGGTGAACCGCAGGGAAAACAGACATACCTCTTGAGCACAGGACTATTAAAACTGACAGTATGACACTGTGACATCATGAAATCATGTAGGAACAAGGTCAAGAAGGAATGATATCATCATACCTGCTCTTATCTTAATTCTGGATCCTGAAGAACAATGTTTTTTTAAAAAAATGCTTTTCAGTGACATATTATTGTGACCATTTCAGGAAAAGCACAGCAATGCCAAAGACTTGGGCTGAACCCAAGCCCTAAAGTTTCTATGGAAGAAACTGCATTGTCCTGAGAAAAATGAATACTCTGAAACTGCATCACCAACAAAAATATAAAATGAATAGTTCTCCTATAGGGTTGGACAGTGCAGTATCCCTTCATCCTGCACAATACCTAGTAACTCCTGTGAAGCCCTGGAATACCACCTAAACCAAACCATAATTGAATCATATTATTTTGATGGGGATGTCTGTTGATTCTCAAATCACCCTTCCTATGCTGTGGGCTTGGCAATCATTTGATTTATGGAACTAAAAGGAACAATCTGTGGAACAGTTTTCAGTCTATCAGTCTGTTTTCCTCATCTTTGGCTCTTTCTGTCCAGGTAGAAATGGCCTTCTGATATGAGTACTCTCCTTTTATTTCCGCAGGATTTGAATTCACTGAATATACTAAAAAGGATGTGACAGCATTGCATTTTTAGTATCTTTCTTCCTAAATAAAAATGACAAACAGCACCAGGTTACAGCAGACCATAACGTAGCGGGAGTCTGCTAGGTTCTGAGAATCTGCATAAACAAAGCAAATAAAGACGACAGCATTTGCAAGAGTGGTGCACATCAGGATACATCACGCACTGGAGCAATGCTGAACACACGTAGTTCTCTGAGCAACAGAACCAGACAAGAGTGGTTTCAAAGAGTTTTGCGGATTACTGATTAGATACTTTGATGCCTAATGAAGTATGAGATTTTCCTGTGGCTGGACATTTGTAGTTCCCTCTTCACACGAGCACCAAGCAGCAGACCAGAGCAGGGGAGGCAGCGTCGCAACCAAAGAAACTTGTTTCCATATTGCTGCGCCTTGGGTGGACTGGCTTTATGAGAAAATGAGAAAACTGGGGGGCGTTCTTTCAGCATCTGAAATTTTTTTACCATTTCTTCTTTCCAGGACGGGTTCACAGACTCTTTCTCTCACAGAAGCCATTAATGCCTTCTCTTCTACTCAGGCACCTACCGTACTGGAGCTTGGGCAGAGGAGTGGGCAGAGAGAGGGGTATCACTATTGCTTTGTGAAATTTGGTTAGAACTGGCTGGTTGGTTCAGAAGTTATTAGGTATGAATAGACACTTTGATTGCTCAATGCTGAATCTTTTCAGGCAACTTGATTAAAAATGTGAAGGGAGGCAGAGGGAACAAGTAAATCACCTGCTTTCTGTATGAAGAGGTGTGACTCTTAACAAGTTGCAGCTCCCTTCAATTTGCCTCTGATTTCTCACTTTATGGTTAACATAAAATTCTCCTAGTGAGGGAAGAGAAGAAAAAAACGAGTCCCTGGAAAGCTGATTTTACTACACACAGCACTTAATGCATGTAGCTTTTCTCTGAATTTATTCCAAAAAACTGGTTGCCTTTCAAGTTCTATTAAATATATACATATGTTTTATGAATGTAACCCCTTTTTATCTCCTTCTTACAACTTGTCCTCCCTCCTTGTAGGATTTCTGCTGTCTGTGTTTCAAGAATCCAAGGCTTAGTTCTGGTAGGGAAACCTGGCTCAAACTTCTGAGGAAATTGTTAAGTTGTGAGAAAGAGCTGCGACAACATCTGTAGAGTGGAGCCATGTGAGATAAGAAAGGTAAAATTGCTGGTGCAGGTAGGGTTATTGAAACTGAGACTGTTTGTAGCACAAGGATTCGGGAGGAAAAAATGCCAACATGGAAAAGAAAAAACCCTAAAGGAAGAACAGGGAGGTGGAAGTCAACAATTCAGGAAGAGCTGAGATCCAGGGAGCAGCAGAGGCCAGCCTTTGTGACTTTACCTGACTCAGGGTCCTCCTGACGCAACCTCATTACTGACTCCCGCCTGGCTAGCAAGGAGTCTCTGAATGGGTAAAGATTGAGCACACTAATGTTTAGCTGAGTTCTTTATTAGGTAGCTATCTTTTGTATGTGTCAAGCAATGAATAATTGCTATATACTTTAAAGCTGTACGTATTATGCTGTCACAGTCTCTTTGCAAATAGCTAAACGTGTCCAAAGCGATCCAAACAGTTACATCAATTGGTTACATCAAACAGGTAATGACTTAGTCATGCTGAGTTTCTGTGGATGCCACCAAAAACAAAATAGGCCAAAAGCAATTGGTTGCAGAGCTTGAATGGGGAGAGACTTTTGAGGTATAGTTTCTAAGAGGAAAGGTGTTAAATGATCTGTACTGTCCGTTGCATGGTCCAGCATTTGAAATCTGGCTGTTGAAGGGGAAATTCTAATTGTAACTGCTCAGCAATGGTAATTTGTGTCCCAGGAAAGATCTGGCCCAACTGGAAGAAGGGGTTAAAATGGCTGGAAGCAGGAATGCCAGAGGCAGAATGATTCCTTGCCAGGGAGTGAAGTTTCCCTTGGTGATGAGCTAAGAAACAGCCTCAGTATTGTCTTGTAGACCATCCTGGAATGGGAGCACTCAGGGGCCCAAGCTCAGGGGACACCTTAGGGCAGCAGAGCTGGGCTGAGGGATGGACCCACAGCGGGGCTGAGGTGCTGCATGCAACTGCTCTCAGGATCGGTGCTGGTGCAAGTGTATGTAAGGAATCTGCTTGTGTCGCATCTTTGCAGACTCCATGTAGAATGATGTATTGTGGTAGGACTCTGCCCAATGCATTGTTCATTAATTTTTTCTTTTATATTTAAGCACAAACATGTTTAATTCACCTCAAGGGGTACCATAAAAATTCCCTGACACTGTATATGTTCCCTTTTCAGACTGGACCACTGTACCTTTTGATATTTCCTGATCAGTCAGAAGAAACATGGTAGCTGACAGGTAAGCTATTGTCCCAAACTGAAACTCTGAGCTGACACTTGGGAAACTCACACATGTCTTCAACCAGCAGAAGAGCTGTGATGTGTGAAGTCTTTCTCCTCTACTTGAGAACTTCGCTGGAAATAGAGTCTTCCTTGCGTCAGCCCCAGACCTCTCACTAGATCCTGTGGGCCAGTGGCTAGGGCATTTATCTGGATTACTGTCTCAGCTCCTATCACGATTTCTCCTTTTATATAAAGACTCTGTGATGTAAAACAAATAAACAGCTTTGAGAGCAGGGACCGAAACTTCCCATGGCAACTACAGGTTATAAAGCCATTCTAAAATCTGGACGTTAACCAGTCCTTTCCAAAGAACAGTTTATGTTCACCCAACCTTAGGAAGAATCCAACCTCTGTGCCAGTCTTGCCTTCGATATCTACATTTAAAAAAAAAAAAAAAAAAAGTAGTAAATTTCTTCTGTTTAATGAGATTTTTCTTTGCTCTTAGTAGTGTTCCACTCAGTTTGTGGGGTTTCTAGAGGCCCTTTTTGGTATAACAGTCCATTTGTCAGAGTACCTACTCAGGCAGTAAGATGCTTTGGGTTCAGTACAATACAACACTAGCATGGCCCTCCCATTCCTGGGGAACACTTAAATAACAGAATGTAAATAAAGTGGGTGAAATATATAGAAGGGTGAAAGCTCTGTTATCTGTTCTCCCAAAGCTTGGATCCATGCAGTATTATAAAAGTGATGGGGCAAGAGATGCGAAGAGCCAAAGGGAATCAGATTTCATTTTGATGAACTTCTTTGGGACAGATCAAAACGGGGTTTCTACTTCTGGCTTCCTGGGGTAGATGTTGACCATTTTACTAGGAAGCAGTCCTGGGAAGAGGACCCAGTTTATCTTAGAAAGTGTTCACAGAGCGCTAAGTTTACAGCTGCAGTGAACAGGCTGGACACCCAAATCAGCTAACTGCATGATACCATGGGAGTGCTTAAATTTTTTGTACAAGTAACGGGAAACAGGTGGACCTGTTCTCTCTCTGCAGCTTTCCAGAGGCTGCTTAGCAGAATTGCTTAAGTTCACTAAACAGCCTGATCACCATTTGAAGCTAGATGCATAGAAAGTTGGTGGGTCAATATTTAAGTTAAAAGGATATATTGGCAGAAATTATTTCTTCCTTGAGATGGTCTTGAAACTGCTCACAGTACATTCAAGAATGTAACACAGATAATCTAGCCTGTTATCCTTGTGCACGGAAATTATTTCACATCATTTTCAGCTCATATTGCTTAATGCCAGTGAGTGAACTCTTTTTTTGCATTTAACTAACCTCCAAGTCATCCTGCCAAATACATTAATTGAAACAGCCTGTCTCCCTCTTTCAACAGCATTTAAAACCGGGCCTGGCACAGGATTCTGCAGGGTGCAACCCCACCTAAAAGCAGTTAGCAGAGGCTAAAAGAGCAGGTGGGGGGGAAGGTTAGGCTGACTAGCAATGCAAAGACCATTTCTGCTTGAATACTGATGAGCCAAGTTGTCTATGCTGGCCACCTGCCTAACTGTTTTGTTCCTGCCAGTGTTTCATTGCTTGTGCTGATCTTTGGGGAACCGTTATCGTATGAAGGCTGCTAAATGATTTTAATCTTTATTTTAATTCTTGTTAGCTTTTAATATAATTGTAAAAGATAATTTGTGATTTGTGCTTTGTCTGATTGCTAAAACCTTTGTGAGATAATAAATGAATATTAAAATTCCCTACGGGAATTCTGGAGTTTAGTGAAAGCGCAGACAACTGTGGGTGAAGGCTTACTGAACAGCAGCAAAGCCCTGCTACTGCCCTTGCTGGACATTCACACCAATAGCTTTGGTTGCCTCAACATAGCATTCTTCATCTTTCCTCAGCCTGCGTAAGAGGCAGCTATGGTCTTTTTTCTGGGCCTCTGGGCACTCATTCTGTTTTGACATTACCTATAATAGCATGGCCATCAGTGAACACTTACAAGTCTTCACATGAGCGCAGATTCCCACAGCAGAGCTCTGCTCAGGGACCATGAAACCCAGCCACCTCTCTGTGTTTCCTCTCTGCTCCTGAACATAACCCGGGGCTTAGCATGGATTTTCCATGGTCCCAAGGCTCCTTTCCACATCAGTCACTCAGCCCAGGCTCAGTTCTTCATCCTGGCTAGACAGATCCATGGGACAGGCCTGCCACTACTATGCTGTTGTCCATAATGCTAACTATTTGGCCTGGACCAAATAGCATTTTCCAAAACAGTGACGAAGCACCAGCTAGAAGGGCCTGGCCAGGGCTAAGGGTGCAGCTTTTACATGACCAGCCTGTTTTAAGAAATGAGAATGTTTACTGTATGAATGAGAAATAGCTGGTGGCTGATGTTACAGATTAAAGAGCTGTAACTGGGAACCACTCCTTCTGTTTAGCGTAGGGAGCAGGATGCAAGAAATGGTCATACAGTCTGTGCCTAGTCCCGGAAACTTTTTATTTCTGCCAACGAAGTAAAACTTCCATGGTCCTTTTTTCTGGATGGGAGGAAGAGGTCTGTGTGTAAGGCACATCCACACTGTAGCGACAAGTTTGGTTAGCCTGGGGCAGTCTGTAGGTACCAATCCTATGACACCGCCACAGATTCTTGTCATCTTGTCTTCCCATTCACTTCTGGGATCTCTAAAAATATTCCTCAGCATTGGCAAAGGTGAAGGAAGAAAAAGAGGTAAGGGCAGAAGAGAGCCATCATAAGCACTACATAAATATATCTTTCTTTCTGTACACAAACACACACACACATATATATATACACACCAGATATGCGTGTGCACAGTTACACATACTCGAGCAGGTTTTGGATACTCTGATTTAGAAATCCCCCACCCCTCCACGCAGTCCCTGGAGGTCACTCACATGCTGGACAAACAAGCATGCAGCAGCAGAAATCCAGAGCAGGGCCATGACCGAGCCACAGTCCATCCCTGGGCAGCAGCCAAAACATGGATCAAGGGTTCAGCACCCCGACATAACCACAGAATTGTGTAAGTCAGACCAGAATTCATAAACAAAGAAGACCCACCACAAAGCATGTGCAGTCATGCATGTAGAGCCAAATACCATATAATTCTAAATGCATTTTACACTAAAAGATGAGGCACTATGACAGAAAATGTAAGCATGATTTTGGAAATGTTGAATTGGCCGTGGCTGCCAAAAATACAGGTCAGGAAGGCAGGTTATCCAAAACATGTACAGCAGAATATTTTTACTGTCCCATTATTTATTAAGACCCAGGTCTCTTCCTTGTGGTAAGACATCCCTCTATATCCACCAGTCGCTAAAAAAAAGTTAAATATTTCAGTCTTAAATTTTTAAATATTACCTCTACCATACCTCAGACGCCATTTGCTGAGTGTCTGCCAGGAATCTGTATGAGATCTGTATACAGCAGTTGGTGTGTTTATAAAACTCTTCATCAAGCATAAGAAGATACATCAATACAGAAAAAATTGCTTCTAGAGTTACCACATAAGTCAGAGGAAAAAAAAGGAGTAAAATTATGTTTTTCTTTCTCTTAACTGTCTTTTATTTATTAACTTTGTTAATGTTGTTAACGCATGTGATCCCACTGCTCTGCCCTGGTTGCTGTTATAGCACCGTGTCAGGCAGTCTGCTCACAGCACCTGCTGTGTTTCAGTTACAGCTAGATGGAATCAACAAAACTGGCTATCCTGTTTATTTCTATCTTGTTTGTACGACCATGTTCAAAAACCTGAACAATGTGACACTTGTCATCTTCGTATTTATTTTTGCCTTGAATAATCTTTAGTTTCTTCTTACTCCAACAGCAGTCAGAGATTTTAATTAAAATAAAAAAAAAATAAATCCAAGACATATTTAACTATGTCTGGTATAATCATATATGAGCATGTTTATAGGATAGACTGAAGCATAACACAGAGGTACACAAACTAGCTTTAAACTGGATGAATAGAATCATTCTGCTTTGGCAGCACACAGGTCTCGTATTTAAAAGCTATAATACACTAGTCAAAAGAGGCTAAGGCTGGGGAGAAGCTGTGGGAGAACAGGGAGGAAAAATGCAACCACAAAAACTAAACTGAGACTAGCTATGTTACACATCTATTGCTGTTTTTCACTTGAATATATGTATCTATGCACAGACACGCACACATGACCCATTTATCCACCTGCCTTTGAGCAGACCGTTAGTTCATTAACTGCAGGTGTAAGATGTGGAGGCTGAAAACATGGATTTGAAAGAACACGTTGCCTCTGGTTGCTGCTGTAGCAACGCCTGCTGAGGAAAGGCAGGCTGTAACATATCGGCTGCAGGAGGAAGCTGCCATGTGCAAGAATGCAGAAAAATCCTACCTCTTCCTTCGTTCCCTGCTTGCCCACAGGGACTCAAACTACGGTTTGGAGTAGTGTTTATGTTTGTAAAGCTGTTACTTAAGCAACCCCAGATCAAGGCTGGGCAATCAGATGAAAGTGGTTAAGTTACTGGAACCTCTTTCCACTTTCAAAATTGATATGGCTATATACCACCTCAAATTGAAAGCAAGCTCTTGTGTTCTCTCAGATATGGCTATTATTTAAACATGTATACACATTGCTTAGAGAGTTCTTTCCACGGATCATGAGACTTTGAACAACCTTGGTGTTCATGTTCAGTATAACTCAATTTGTTTTATGCTTTGGGTTTTTTGGTTTTCTTTTTTGGGCGGGTTGTTTGGGTTTTTGGAGGGGAGTGCCTATGGACTCATTAGTTTATTATCGATTTTACAGTACAGGATTACATACATTCTATGGTTTTCCCTCAGCTTAATATGTAGCTGTCAAAATCACACTGCTGAGTGCTAGCTATACCAATACCTGTTGTACTGCAAATGAAAAAAAAAATCCATTAAGTTTGCAATCTATAATATGCCACCACTTGACAGTTTTCCCATTCACAAGTGTCGTGGTTTAACCCCAGCTGGCAGCTCAGCCCCACACAGCCGCTCGCTCACTCCCCCGTGGTGGGATGCAGGAGGGAGTCAGAAGAGTCAAAATGAGAAAACTCGTGGGTTGAGATAAAGACAGTTTAATAGGTAAAGCAAAAGTCGTGCACACAAGCAAAGCAAAACAAGGAATTCCTTCACCACTTCCCACCGGCAGGCAGGTGTTCAGCCATCTCCAGGAAAGCAGGGGTCCATCACATGCAACGGTTACTTGGGAAGACAACGCGCCATCACTCCGAATGTCCTCCGCTTCCTTCTTCTTCCCCCAACTTTATATGCCGAGCATGACGCCATATGGTATGGAATATCCCTTTGGTCAGTTGGGGTCAGCTGTCCCGGCTGTGTCCCCTCCCAGCTTCTTGTGCACCCCCAGCCTCCTCGCTGGTGGGGAGGTGAGAGGCAAAGAAGGCTTTGACTCTGTGTAAGGACTGCTCACCAATAACAAAAACATCCCTGTATTATCAACACTGTTTCCAGCACAAATCCAAAACATAGCCCCATACTAGCTACTGCGAAGAAAATTAACTCTACCCCAGCCCTAACCAGCACAACAAGATACCAGAAATTAGACTGGGAACTTCAGTTTGGACCTGACTCACAGAATCACAGAACAATCGAGGCTGGATGACACCTCTGGAGATCATCTAGTCCAACTTCTCTGCTCTTGAAGGGTCAGATAGAGCAGGTTGCTCAGGACTGTATCCAGCTGGGTTTTGAATGCCTCCAAGGAAGGAGGCTCCACAACCTGTCTGGGCAACCTGCTCCTGTGTTTGACCACCCTCACAGTAAGGAAGTGTTTTTCTAGTTTTAAACAAAATTTCCCCTTTTTCATTTTGTGCCCTTTGCCTCTTATCCTGTACCTGGGCTGCTGATGACAACTCTTTGAGCCTGGCAGTTCAACCAGTTTTCAGTCCACCTCCCTGTCCATTTATCTAGCCCATACTTCATCAGCTGTCTATGAGAATATTACAGAAGACAGTGTCAAAAGCCTTCCTAAAGTGCTCTCCCCTTGTCCACCAAGCTAGTCTTATACTACAACAAACCACACAGTGCTAGACAAACTAAAAAAAATTTAAATCAGAAGCACAAGTGCTTCTATCAAAAAAACCCTTCTACCTGAATCTGTCTCAAAAGGCTAATTTGAAAGTTATAAAAAGTGGTAGTAATATCATAGTTAACCTTTTCTAACTGACTAGTACAACTCTACACGGAATCGGACTATGTACATTTGTTCTGTTCTGGGAAAGTTTGAGGACGAGAGTGTGGAATACACAACCCCTCACACCACACACATTCCTTTTGTCTGTAACAATCCTTCTTTTTTCCCTGGTATCTTATTTCCGGCAACTTCAGTCCTGAAAACTGTATTTTACTTTGTGTATGTTACATGACCCAGGAGAAAACTGAACTCTGGTTTCATAGTTTTACATAGTTCCTCTATCCGCAGCATTAACAGAATGAATTTAAATATATTTTGTCACTAACATAGTGATGAATATACGTGTTGAAACATTCTTGATATGTCAGTTTCCAAATACAATCGCATGCTTAGGCATTCTACATCTACATGTAAGAAAAAAGGAAGAACATTAATGCTTGCAGTTTGAACTCAAAATTATCCCTTACATGTTCTTTCAAAATAATCTTCCCCCAAAATTACAAAGAAAGGAAAAGCTACATCTGTTGAAAACATCCTAATAAAATGCTAAATACATTTTATCTAAAAGAAAATAATTTCAAGATGGATGCCTTTTTAATTTCCTTACTTCTAGAAAATAACATGGAGAAACATTTTAATTATACCTATAAGTTCCACTTTTACTGTTAGGTTTGTAAAATAATTCAAACTTATAGACTGTCGTCTCATTCCTATCCCCTCATAGCAAAAAGTAGTACAGTAAAATTTTATAAGCCCATCTACTGTTTTGTGGTACAACAGCTGTTACCAGCTGGAGATGCTTTATGCTTGGTTGAACTGACTATGTTAAAAGGCATTTCCCTAGTCACCTTCAAATGAACAGTTTTTCCTCCTTTTCAAGAAATATTATAACTTACAACTTCAAGTCCCTCTTTTGAAAGAATTCAAATGGAAATTACATAAGGATTGGAAAGACTAAATGACTGTGGGGTTTTTTTAACAGGAAGATTGAAACTGAATATTGTAAAAAACAGTGTGTCAACCTCACGAACAAACTAAAGAGCTTTTTAAAATCTCTCACCAGATCATTAAATCGAGGTGCCATAAACAGAATAATACATCTTATCTGTCATTTACCATAGGCTGACAGAGATTTTGACTGGTTTCTTTTCACCTGAATAAAAGGACCTTCTGCTTTTGACAGATATTCGTGCCGACTCTTTCAAAACATACAGATGTACTATTTCAGGGACGAGTAACTAGAAATTGAGCAACAGGGACCACACAGTTTTTAAGTGTTTCACCAAACAGATGCACTATGGTAAAAATGTATAAGATTTCCACAATTTTTGAATTCAGTCCTAGAAAGAAGTTCGCATCCAAACTGAATATCAGATGAATATCAGGGGGACAAGGAAAGGGGGTTCTGTGAGGGGTGAGGATTTCCATAAAGAGAGGCAAGGAAGCCGGGTTTCCTTCGTTCAGTTCCCTGTAGTATCAAGAGATGCAAGCGGGCTGCTCCGTGAGGGGAAGCATGCTGGGAGCCAAGGGGACAGCAAGGTGGGCACAAGGCAGTGTCCTCACCAACAAATGGCACAGCCCCACCATACAAGTCCCACCCAAGAAGATGAGCAAAGCATGCCCTGTGATGGTAAACTTGGTCAGCTAGTGATGGCTAGGTAAGCCCATAGTGATGAAGTAGGTCCAACATCAAGCCAGGAAGTCAGTTCAGTGGGTGAGGATTGGGATCAGCTAGGTACATGGCCAAGCACAGCTGTAAGATAGCTATGGTGAGGACTAAGACCAGGGGCCTGAACTTGAACAGCTTCCAAGCTGATCAAAGGAGGTCCCTAGCAAGGCTTGTCACAACTCTTTTTCACAACTGTCTGAGCAAGGTAACACAGCTACACCACCAAAGAGCTGGCCTTGAGCACAGGCAGCCATACCTCAGGAGGAGGCAGGTGCACTGAAGGGCTCTGATGGCTCCTTACCATCTATGAAGTTCTGGTACACTAGAAATGCTACTCACGTGTGTGGTTGAAATAGTTTCTCTTAGAAGTTATCATTCGTGGTGTGTGCCAACTATAAAAATAAATTGACAATATAATTTAGCCAGACAGGTTAAATACATGAATCATCCTTGTTCTTCAAAACCAAAGAAAATATAAACTAACTAAGAGGGGATGGTTTCCATTAACTGTTTAAATAATAATGATTCTTCACCATATTTTATGCAAAACATTATTTATAGCCTCCTGCCTAATTAAAGGATTCATTTAAATAGTGATCATTTCATGCAGTATGTGTAAAGACCAGTGTATATGAAAATAGGTAGTCTCTCGTGTTGACTCACTGCAGCTTCCTGCCTTTTCTTTCTCCAGCAATTTATCTTCCTAAAAGCTGGAGAGAAATGGAGGACTTTGGTTCTGATATTCACTACACTTACAATAAAGTAGAGTTGCATAAAGAGATCCAAAGCTACCATAGTACTACAGCTAAGTTGTAGCAAAAAGAGAGGGAAGCTTTTTTTCATCCATGCAATTGAGCTTCCCCAGTGTTACTACTTACAATATTTTAAATGTGAAATCGCTAGGATAATACATCTTCAACAGAGTCAGCAGGTTGCAATCTATTGTATATGCACCGTAACCTTCAGTGTTATTAGCTTTCAGGTCTTCAAATGATAATTAAACAGTTAATAGTATGATACTTTGCAAGACCGTGTATTTTAAATCCTATTTGCAGATGCAAGAATAATCTTAAGCCCCTTAAAATAGTGAGAATATCAGTTAGTTATTTTCAGTGTACAGGCACAAACAGAGGAAATGTGAAATAAAGCGAGAGGGCTGATTCAAGTTGTGCTGATGTGCAAACACCTAACAACTAGTCAAGGCTTTCTTGCTCTCCCACTGCTGCACAAACTACTCACTTTCTAGAAAGCAACCCTACCCCTCCCTACCCCACTGAATAATTTTTCTCCATATGTTTAGGTTTCAGCTTGTTCATATACTAGTGGTTTGCTTAACAAGAGAGGCACATTCCAAGTGGAATTAGAAGAATTCAGTAAGTTATCCTAGGAACAAATAGCCCTTGGCAATACCATATTCCAACGCCTTCTGAATGTCAACTACTTATGATTTTGGCTTCTTACCTTCTCATATAACGATAGCAGAGTCAACACGTGTGAGGTGGGAGCCATCCTCTATTGCCTTGCAACAGCCATATTTTCATCCATTGGCATATGAAAAGGGTATAAAAGAGCAATAACAGTGCTTGGCACTTGCTTTATACCTGGCATAAATGTCTACAATATTAGCAAGCCATAGTCAGACATCATCATCAGATGTGAAACTGAGGTGCATATTCTAATGTATAAGCACACCTGAGATTTTACCAGCTCTGTATGGCCAATACGCACTGTGTTTCCACTGACAAGTCAGGGAAATCATATGAAGAAATAAAAAAATATTGCTCCCTGGCAAGATTTGTGATACTGCATGCAAGCTGCCCACAGGCTTTTAATTCCAAAATCGCACAAGTTGGAGTATATGCCTTTCAGCGTAGAAAAAAGTTAGATGTGATCCTCCTGTTTTATTAAATTGTTTAATAAACAAAGTGAACAGCAGAACCTTCTCCCAGGGATTGTGAAGTTTATTTCCTGTGCAGAACTGCCTTTGTAACTAGCCAGGAAATCAGACCATCATTCGCCAACATACAGTTGCAGACAGGATGGGTACCTGATGTTCTGCTACAGCAGCTCCTGAAAGTTGCTCTCTTCTTTCTCCTTCACTGGCAGCATTTTTGAAAAGTGCCAGTTACAAGCCATTGAACAGGGACAAGACCAAACTTTTCTCTACTTCCCCCAAACTGCAAGGTCTACAGTCCCTTTTTCTCTTCTTTCTTTCTCCACTTCTTCAGGAACATCATCTTAAAATAAAACTTTATATTACGATGCAAATTGGAAGGCTTGCTCTCAAGGCAAGTGCCTATTTAAAAAAAAAAAGTTAAAAAAAATATTCAGCTTTACACAAAATGTAAATAAGCTAGGAAATCTTCACCTACAAAACCTCTATTTTCAAACATCTAAATGTAATTAAGAAAATGGGAGTATTTATTGCAGTAAAAAACCCAATAGGATGATGTTTTGTAATCAGAGGGGGTCCTCTGGAAGTTCAAACATCAGGTGAATGTTTCAGCATTTTGACTCCAGCTTTTCCTCTTTCTTTTGTTTTTAATGGATGATGATTACCTAATAAGAAGGCTAGTTTTATATGTCAAAAACATTTTTTTTTTAATTAGGTGAAACAAAATAGATAAAAGACTTTCTTTTGGTACATGAACACTCTGTTGTTCCATATCAGCTCTTACTGCTACCCACAAATCTTGTCTTACATTCATCCTTAAACATGATGCATGAAATCCTCTGCATGCCTCCTTTATTCATTTGACTTTTTAAAAAGAACTTTTGTGTCTGCACAACATATTCTTACTTTTTGAATCATTGCCAGCCTTCATTTGTTTCTTCAGTACAAACCAGAGTTTCCTTAAAACTACGCAGGTTCACAAACTTCTTCCCTACTTCTCCTATTTTCCTGTCACTACTATTCTTCCATGAGAATGCCTTTGCTTAGAGGGTCCATGGATTCTCCTGTCCCCTAGCTTATATTCTAGATACATACAACAGCTGGGTCCAGTTTCATCCACAGATCCATGCAGCCCATCCACCTAAGTCACAGTGTAAAAGAAACATCTCAAAAGAAAACCTGACCTGCAATCCCTGTATTTTTACAGTGTAGTAGCAAGATTCCCTTTCTACACTGACATATGAAGTACAGCATTTCTTATTCGACATTTTAAAGCAAATGTAAATTTGCAAAACAGTGACCAAAAGAAGAAATACACACCATCTAAACTGTTTGACATTATCCAGTATGTTAATTATCATGCCACATACAAATATGCATGATTAACAATTAACTTCTAGTTCTAACTAGAACTGAGGCAAAAGACAAAATAAAACAAGCTAAAACAGCATACTGCATCTGCAAGGGTTTTTTTATTTGTGAAAAAGTAAACTTTCAGTTTAAATAAATATAAAAATAAACCTTCAGTACACTGTGTACTGATGAGTCAGTAAAAAGAACAACAATTTTGCTGCTAAGTTACTAGTTCTAGATTCCCCAGCCTTGCATAGCTTTGAGAGAACAAAAAGACAAGATGGAATTAATATTTTTTAAATACATCTCTCTAAACATTTAGATCTCAAAGTGATATATTTGACGTCTCAAGAGTCAGCTGTAATTCATATTTGCCTTTTTTTCTCTCTCCTAACTTTCCTAAGCAGGATCACCTAAAATACATATTTCACTAAAATCCATTTAAGAGAAATCTGTGTGGGTATGAAGACAAACCCTCTTTTAATTTTCTGTTTATAAATCAGAATATAAGACATTACACAGAAGAAGCCCAATAAGTTAAAACTGAAGTATTGTATTTCACATATACCAATCATCTACTTGAATTATTAGAGGAAAAATAATGCACTGTCTTTCAGTACATACTATTTTAAGTATACAAAAAATACTCTGCTTTTTAACAATTTATATGATGGCTTAAGAAAAGAGAATATTACATTTTACCTATTTAGTATATTTCAATAAGGGAGCTCCTAATGCTAACACTAAGAGATAAGAATAAACTTCCTTCCAATTCACCTTTCCTATAACATTTCCCAACTCTTTTTACAGTAATTTTTTAATGTGAATACGATCACAAAAAGCATTGAAGAAACAGGTCAGCCAAAAACTGGTTCCGTGCAATCAGCTCTACAACAGTTCTGTTTGATACCAGTATTGACATCACAAGAATTGAGGCCTGAACCTTTCTCCCCTCAAAGTTAATGCATAAATTATCTAACAGAGTAAAATCAGAAACTAAGTTTTGTGTTTTTCAAGAGTTATCTCTCACTAAAAAAAAAAAACATACCAGGCAGACTTTAAAAAGATATTTTATTTAGTAATTGAAAAAAAAAAAAACAACCAAACATTGAACTGGATATTTGGAAATTAATCTTACATTACTGAAACAGCTTATGAAACATTTTTTGAAAGATAAAACTGATAGTTGGGTGTAAAAGCCTAGCTCTGTTGCACTTCATGGTTTAACTGTAATGAGCACAGGAGGTCATTACAGTTTTTAAGTAATTCATTTGCATTTTACAGATATCTAGGTCATTATTAATTTAGTAGCACCTCAATCAGAAGTTTAGGTTCTCTTTTACAACGGTTATTTATATAAAGAAACATGGGATCAATGCAATATCCTAAAACCACAGTGCTACTGAGGCTGTGTGGGGCTCTGCTAAAAACAATGTAAACAAATTAAAATACTACAGACAAGGTTTATAAATTACTGAATTCTGTAGCATATGGAATATACACAAAACCATTCTAAAAAACCAGAATGTGCTTGTAAATTGATAAATAAACAATATGTTAAATAGTAGAATTCCATAAAATAGTAAATTATTGTCTTCATTTTGAACAATGGAGGCAAGCACTATTAATAGCTAGGAATTCTCTTATGTAAAATAGCAGATCTCTCCTGAGGCCTGTCTGTGAAGTAAAAGGCTTACATTATTTATCTGGTGGTGGGGTTTTTTCCCTCCTCCAACATAGCTTAGCATCCTCTTGCTTCCACAACAGTATAATTAAAAGCCTTCCCGTATTTTCAACAATACAGCGTTACTCTTTAGCCAGAGCCAGCTTTAAACAGACATGAAAACACACAAAAAATTTAAGGCAACCTCATAACATCCAAGTCTAATCATGCCAACAAGAATGCTCTCCCTCCAAGCTTAAAAACTACTTTAAATTAAGTACTGATTTTCATTCTTTAGGACTCCTTCCTCCACTGACTGCGTTACCCACAGCTCAGATACGATTTTAAATTTTTTCCTAAATGTTCTCCGGAGTGCTTTCACCTCTTTTACCCGGGAATGATCTTCTCCTACAACAACATGGGAGACTCCCTCTTCAAGGTGAGAGACTACTTTTGCACCATAAAAACGGAGCTCCAAAGCTCTAATTGATAGTGTTGCTCCATGGATTTTGGTTCTGGGCTCATTAACAACAGCATAACAGTCCACGTAAATAGTGTCTCCTCTGAATATACTGAGCTGACAACTGTTCCATGCATAACGTTCTTCTAACTCTGCAATCATGTCCAAAGGCATCACCTTATTGCCCTTCATTCTTGAGAACACTTCCTTGAGTTGAGCAACATCTGTGTTTGCTGTGTAGCTGTCTCCATAACAATCATACTCACGAGCAAAATGTTCTTTTGTGTCAGGAGACATGTGAATCATAAAGGCTGGCTGCCAAGGCACCAGCGTTTTGGTTTGAAAACACTGAAGGAGCCACTCTGCCCTCACCACATCGTATTTGTTGGAAGCAATGATGTTTTTCACTCTGACATTCTCAACTCCTACAATGACACAGTAAGTCTCCGGCCCTGGGTTCTGTACCACGCTGCCACCACATTCGGCTATTCTGCTTTCCAGTGCAGACTTTGAGTACTTTCCCATTCCTGTCATAACACAAAACTCAACATCTTCAAATACATTTGAAACCTTGCTTACATTAGAAAGATCAGGAGCTTTAAACTGCTCAGCTATTCCAATTATCTTCTTCACCTTTGATACAGTTTTCCTTTTTTTCTCTTGTGGCTCATCATACTCATCTATATGAAGGTGCTTAGATGCCAGCTTCCCTTCTGCTTTGCTTCTGAGATCTTCTAACATGTCTGAAGTCATGCATTCGTACCATTCTTTGTCCTCTCTTATCTTCTCAATTCGAGGGAATCTCAAAGTACAGTCAGTTTTGTACATATCACTGTTAACAATCTCGGCTGCCTTGATCTGAACTATGACAGAGTTGCAAGGTTCAATGTACATTTCAGGTTTTTCAGTTCCACACAAAATGTTACAGGGAGGGTCCTTCCTATGGTAGGGCTTCCAGTGTTTAGCCAGTTTCAAACCTAAATCGTACAATTCCTTCATAGTATAGCCAGAGCCAACACGACAAATAGAGTGGAAAACGGTAGGTTTTTCATTTGGAGGGGGTGTCTCTGCAACAGCGCACAGAAAATGAGACATCATTCCACCACGCGAGCCCTTTCCCCAGTAACCACCAACAATTAAAAGGTCGAGTTCATCCATCAGCCCACTGACGTATTCTGGCTTGATTTTTAACCAGCCTTCCCCACGTTTGTCAGGCTTGTAGGCGGACATGGGATCTTTCACCATAATCCCTTCCTCTCTGTTATCTATTGCTTCATTTAAAGCATCAATTACTTCTTTTCTCGTTCTGGCACTTTTTTTATGTACAACATGTATCCTGCCCGTTACTGGGGTAAATACGCTACTTAAGATTTCGTATCTTTTGTTTAGTACTTCGTGAGCCAACTTCTGATTGTTAACCATCAAGACATCAAACACACAGAAGCATGTCTGCAGATCAGAGTCCTCCACCATTCTTTTTATGTCAAACCTGTTTCCTTTTTGCATAAAGGTTTGCGTCTCAGGATTGTAAGCCATCATTTCACCATCAAGAATGCAATTTTGTATATTGCTCTGAAATACATTATGAATAAATGGCGTTAAGGAACCGTCAAGGGGGGAAGCCCCAAACTGCTGAGTATAGTCAAACCCATTTCGGGAAAAATATTTATACACATCTCCATCTTTGTGCATCTGCATACGTTCACCATCCAGCTTAGTTTCTATGTAGAATATCTGGTTATTCATTTGTTTCTCAATTTGCTGGACATCAGCAATAGCAGCAAGCATTGGTTTAAAGGCAGAAAACAACATGATAGAAACATCACTAAGTGAGACAGAGGGATCATGCAGTTGTCTGCAAACTTTTTCCAAATCAGTTGTGACGTTGTGTAATTCAGCAGCATCAGGATGAAAAATGGAAAATATAGTTTGTTGACTAACACCAAGCTTCAGATCCTTTATAATCATCCGGATGAGCCATTTTTGTTCCAGTGCTGTGCTCTGGGTAATTAACTGAAGAAGACTTTTCTTTAACAGACCCTTGTTTTTAGCAGCGTTACTACTGGCTATCGCGTCTAAGTGTTCATTGACTTGTTCTATTGTCAGTCTGCCTTGTTTTGGGCTCCTAGGTTTTAACACAAAGTATGCAACCATTGCAAAATCTCCAGCATCTCCACGTGAGCCAGCAGGCATTCTGTAATTTAGAAGCTTTGCAGCATCTTTTCCATCTTTCGGTAAATTAAGGAGTTCAATATAGAGCTTCGCAAGCATGATTTCTTTAATTCCATACGCCATCCTTTCTCTTTCCAACTGTGGCAGAATAAGTCGCATAGCTGGATAAAAAGAATCCGTGACATCTTTCTCGTTTTGATGAAGAGCATCGTGGAATCTTCTCCAGGAGTCCAGGAAATCCTTGAAGTACTTGGTTTTCTCCGGACGAGATTTACATGTCTGTATTCGCTCCAGAGTAGAACACAGATCTGCAAAAGGGACGCGAGAGGCCACCGTTTTTTTAGGAGAAGGCTGCGAAGCAGGTGCGGAAGCCATCAGAGTCCGTTTCTCACTAAGAACAAAAAGAAAAGCATCTGTTTGTAGAGAAAGAAAACGCCAGCACGTTATCCTGTCTCGAGAAAAATATTTTTAGTTAGGATTTAACTGATCTTCCTAATTAGATGTAACTGTTATCTTTACTGAAGGATCAGCAGCCGGCACCACCGTCCTTAGTTACGGGTGAAGCCCAGCGGGCAGGCTGCGACGCTCTACCACAAGGCACCACCTAGACGAGAGGACCAGAGGACAGGAGGCGGCACCGCGCACCCCTCCCGCTGCTGGGCGGGCGGCAGCTTTCACGGCTCGGAGACCGATTTTCCCCGCCACCCTCCCCCGGAGCACAGCCCGCCCTGACACCGCCCCGCCGGGCCCGCCCTGGGGGCTGCGTGGCGGCGCTGAGGGAGCGGGGTC
>WAAD01043244.1:413126-441430 GCA_013389945.1 Fregata magnificens | reverse complement strand
TCTTTCCAGCAGATGTCCAGCAGGTTGAAGTCCCCATAACTGGAGACTATCATGGATAAACTAAAATCTGGCATTCAGCTAGGTATTTCACTTCTGATATGTGAAAGTCTCTCCCTGATTCAGGTTCTGAATTAAATGAGAACTCTGGTGGGTATGTGGTCTTTTTAATCCTAAATATTATATAATTTTAACACAGTAAGTGATCAAAATAGGCTGATACAGGTTTTATATCATATTTGCACTTCACACACTTCATACTTGCACTTCCTAATAAACTACTACAGGGTGATTAAGTTCAGAAATGTCAGGACTTCTAGAACTGCATTTTCTGCAGACTCCAGCAGTATGCTACTCCTCAGTAAGTACTAAGAGGGCACCCTATTTCTTTCTAATTTGATCCAATATCAAATACTAGTCTTGAGTCTTGCCACTCTAGAAACTACATCAAGTGCTGTTTTCATTGGTCTTCCTAGTTCTTATCAGCAAATGATGAACTGTGTTACCACAAAGTCTCCGCATTTAAGCAAGTAAAATATTTTTCAGGTGTTTCAATGTTGTAAGTAGCAAAGTGGATTCTGCCAGTGGTCATAGGACATGGAAAGAAATAGCATCCAGAGCCTGCAAAGACAGAAGTATAGTGATTGCATAGTTTAGGCTTCAGGAGTCTTTCCTATACAGATGACCTGCACAACCTTTTCCTCACAGAGCAGATGTGATTCTGTGCCCCTCTGCATCCTCTCAATAGCTCCCTTCCCAAGAGCCTTACCCTTTACGGGGGTATGGCATAACCAGCTACAATTTTTTTCCCTTTAAAACGTCAAAAAGAATCACAATGCTCCCTATCTAATCCTTGGGAATTCATGCTACACTGCATAATTAGGCTTGAAATCAGCTACAACACTAAGCATCTCCATCTGTAATCATCTTTTGAAAAAGAACGTAGCACAAATAATTGCAGCAAAGGGTAATTATTAAAACCAAATTTCACAGGTTTTGGTTTGGGTTTTTTGTTTTGGTTTAGTTTTTTAACTCAGACCAGACTATTAGGAAGCTTCCACTGCTAGCATGTCAGTCTGATTGTAAAAATGCACATAGAAATGACCCCGTATGCAATGTGCATGACAGTCATGGCTATTCCTCTTGTAGCTTGAGCTGCAAATTAGTCACCTGCTTGCAAAAGAGAGTTAGAGCCCAGTTCCTCCAGTGTCCAAGCACCAAACAAAATCTTTTGTAAGGAGAAAATTTCTCAAAGCACAAGAACTTTGGGTCTCAGCAAGAGCTGTGAGAGGGAAGAAACATAGTCTTTTATGCTTATGGATAGCGTAGGAGTCAATCAAGCCACAAGGAGCACTGCCAGCCTCCACTGATATTGCAACACTTGGTAATGTGGCCTGGAGACATGGCCATAGTCAGTGACTATTCTGAGTCCAGTGACATCCAACATAGTCAGTTGACGATTACAATAATACCTACATTCTCTATTTTGCTTTCTTTGTGTTTAAGTATTAGTAACATAGCAACTTGAGGTGGAAATGAATGCTGTATAAAGCTGATTAACAGACAGAATAAAGTACCCCTTTCCATAATGTTCCTGGAGGAAACTAACTGAAGAGGTATACAAAAGTGATGAGAGAGCATAAAATTCTCTGTGGAAGATTTAGAAGATTTTTACTAGCTCTTGACTAATGCTATGGAAACACCTGGTCAAATTTATCTCATGAGGATTAGAAGTTGGAGTCCACAATGCCCTGAGATAAAGTGCTAAGTCCTGTTGCCTTAACTGCTACAAATCTGTTCTTTATTCCAGACTGAATACCCCTTATCCCTGTTTTCAGCTTCCTTCTACAGAACTTCATTTCATCTTTTTCCACTGTATTAAATAACCATCTGTAGCCAAAATCTATTCCACTATACCCACCTGGGGACAGCGACCAAGCTGGTTTTATCCTTCCCTTGAGTAAATATTTGAGACTGAGCTTTATCAGCTTGTTTTCACAAGGCAGGTTTTTCATACCTCAGTTCATTCTTCTCAAGCACTCACAATTAATCTTTCATCAAAATTAACTGTCTGTTCTCAAAGTATGTGCATTCCTTTTTCCCTGAGAAAAAATATTTTCTAAACATTTCCAACAATAAAAATTAATGAGAGACAATGGAGCAATTGTAATCAGAATCAGTTATTGCAGAACATCTTCCATTAAGAGAAGACATAGCACAGAGCTGCAGCCAGGAGGAACTGAATTTCAACGCAAGAGCATTTATTATGTTCTACAAAGCCTGTTGACCTGCAACAGGCTTAAACCTCAGCAAAGGGCAGTTTCTTTTTGTTTAAAATGGTGGAACACTTGGCCAATTTCTGTGCATGGCTCGTCCATGACTAGTGTCTATCTAAAACAGTAGTGTGAAGTTCCATTTTTGTTGCCTTCGAATTCCTCCTCCAGGCTCAATCTGTTGTAGTGATATGTGTGCAGTTCTGACCATCAGAGCATCAGATCCCTGGGGCAACTAGCAAAGCCATATGTTGTACTCTGCAGCTAGTGGAGCATAAAGGGGAGGGAGTTTCTAGCAGGGTTACTGTCAGGTGGTTAAAAGGGATTTAGCATCATCTCCAACATCTTGGTTATAATATTACATCCAGGAGAGATTCCTCTGGAAGCTAGAGAAGATGCCTGAAATCACAGTGCCAAACTTCTGACCCTCCATTACCTCTTTTGGTGAGTAATGGACAATGGAAATGAAGTGATAGAATAAATTTATCTCATGCAAAAGGACAGCCTAAAATTCATGTACCATTTAAGTCCTATCTCCAAGGTTGAAGATGGGACTTAAATAATACATAAACCCTCCTTTGCGCAGTTTCTTTGACCCCTGTGAATAATTCGCCAAAGAAAGTATATGAAGTTAGAGAAGACTGCTACATGGACCACAAAATAGCCCTCACACTATAAATCTTGGCTTTGTGTCACCTTTATGAGGAAATGCTCTTTTCTGAGAGCAGTGGTTCCAGACATGAAGAATCCACTCTCACAAAAGAGGGAGCACAAGAAAAATTAAGTGAATGGTGACATCTAAACATGCAATGGTCAGACTTACATAGAAAAAGAAGAGAGTAAGAGACATTCAACAAAGCACATCACCTTGCATTAGCCATCTAGAGAGGCTTTCTGTGGCATTCAATGTGATGTGAAAAGGCACAACAATAGACTGAGTCCTAGAGACACAGCCCTATCTGTCCTAATTATAAAGACCTTGACACATTACCAGGAGGAGTACATGAGCAAGAAAGCAGGAGCAAACATGAGCAAGATCAATATTTTCATATCCTAATATTTTAAGGGTAGTCCTGCATAATCTTAAAAGGTAAGTGATATTGCAAAGTAAGTCTGGATAATTTTGTGACTTTTTCAAAGCATGTCTTTTCAGATATGCTTAGTGCATAGATGTTTAGATATATTTCTACGTTTCACCCTGTGGTAGCTCAACACTTCTTTTTTTCTTCCTGGCTTTTCTAATAACCTTGCCTCTGATTTTCTTAACATCAGTTGTAGACCCTTGTTAGAGCGGCTGAACGTGTCAGAGCAGCAGCAGAACTTATTTTTCAAAGATCTGCTGGTGGTGATGTATCATCCTTACTAGCATAGACTTTCTAATACTGAGTTGAAGTCTTCCTTGATACTCTGTAGAGTTAAATGTTACAGGGGCCAGTACTATGGGAAATTGTTTAAAGACAGTAACTTTTAATAATGCACCAAGAACAAAACTGTTAACATGGGACAAAATGGTAATCCCCTTGTTTGTACTGAATAGGATCCAGTTCCACAAACACTGCTTGTTAACTAAGGCATAAGATGAATGAAAGTTTCTGAACTGGCTTTTGAGTAACCACTCCTTGGTTTGGATTTTATCTTGCACATCTTTGTTTTTATTTCTTTCCACGAGAGGGCAATAGTGAACTATAAATATATACTTTTCCTTCACTCAAGAGTGTTGAGAAGATAGTAAAATGATTTTTCTTTTGAAAGAATCAGATGTCACTCTACTATAATTCAAAATTACTCTCTGAAATTAAAAAACCTACCTCGGTAATAAAATCTTCCACCCAGAAAGAAGCACTACACATAAAGGAAATGTTTTCAGCATGTTTCAGCCTGAGATGCTGGACATTAGAGTTACATCAATGACTAAGAGCTTTACTCACGTTTCTACCAACTGAGGACTTGTGTCGTCATTTATTCTGTGCTGGATGTTAGGTTTCAGTTGTTTTATTCTCACCATTACTTAATCCTCATGTTTAGATTTTTATTTATCCTATGCAAGATTTTAATTTATTCCATCTGTGTATTTTCTATATGAATTTCAATAGCCCTCTTTTAATTTTTTTTTTTCTTGTCTCAGTGTAGGTATTTACTACGTTTTTTATGGATCTTATGTATGTCTTGAACAACCGAGTTAAGAGGAAGTATGTGTGTATGTCTTCCCATGAAAAAGAATGAGAAGATTCTGTGAAATTTGAAAGGGTAACTGTTGGGTTTTTTTGGTTTTTTTTAAACATTAGCAAAGACAGGAAATCTATTTCCCACTTAGATCTGTCACAGTGTGTTTAACAATGAACAGGTTACTCTTGGAGTCTAGGGAAACTATTTAAATCAAAGGGCAGTTCTTTATTTAAAGTTACTTCCAGGGACAGATTAGATGGATTTTAAGTCCTTGAATAATACTAACCTAATTCTGCATAATTCATTTTCTTGCTTTCATGTTTATTGTTGTAGTAAATACCATTATAAGTGCAGTTATCCATACCTTTGATTTATATTCTTTGAAAATAAATCAGTCCTGGAATTTGAAACAAAAATGATAAGAATTTGCAATTAGCCAAACTCATTCAAACTCTTTGAGAATTCTGTATCTTGAAAAAAACATACTAAGTGTTATAAAAGCTAACTCTCTGTGGGCATCAGTAAATTTATGAGAAATTATATGGGAAAAAGAATGAAAAGGGGAAAAATGAATGTACTACTCTAAAAACTAAGGGAAAGAGAGTTAAAGAGCTATGAGTAGGCAATTCTTGAGTAATGAATTTGATATGTTGCTTTTGCTTGAAGTTTCATCTACTTTAAACAAAACCTTAGTCTTATACTGTAGTTTCCAAAGAAATTCATGAAAATCCATGTCTATCTTATGGTTCAGCAGAATGGAACTTAATTTATAAAGTAGATCAGAAACACCGGTTCAAAGCTGGGCCACTTTTTCTCTTATTTACCCTGGTGTATTCCATCAAGCACTTTACTTCTCTGCATTAGAAACCCGGAGTTTTTAGTGCTTTACTTCATTGTTATCACAGAAAGAGAAATTTTCAGTTCAAAAAAGGGTAGCAACTTCGGCCACATGCACCAATATTTCTGTGTGTTTTCCACTGTCTCAGGATGGCTTTTTGTTTATGATTAAGAGCAATAAAAGAAAACACACAGCTGTAGTCTTGGGATCCTGTCCACACGAGGTGACCAATGGGATTTCCTGGAGTAAGAGCATCACTTGTGTGCACATCAATCCAGAAACATTTTAACCTTTGAATATTTGAAAGGAGTTTGTGGAATAGCTGTGCAACCAGCTTTTCTGTATGTTTTATCCTGCTGGAATTTGCCTGAACATCATCTGAAGATGATGTAACCTTAATCATAACAAAGATCTTTGTATCTATTGAAATACTTGCTATGAAAAAACCCCAACTATGAAGTGGGGCACTGTTTATTCACCTGACAAATGATCAGGTGATCATTCTTGAATTTTGTGTAGGTAACAAAACAAGTTAATTCTCTGAAGGGATTATAATGTCACTCTTTAAGAGTACTGGACATTTCCCCACTGTGTTTTTTAAAGCTGATTTGCATATAAAATCTTGCCTGTGTTTTGGTGAAATGTGTTGCACATGGAAGCACCTGGATTAACTGGAGTGCTTTATGCCTAAAAGTACACATACAGGGCTTGTTTCAATATCTGCAATATACCTCAGTTCTCCCCTCTTCCACCACAGTTTAGTCCTCTGTTGCATGGAAGGGCAAGGGACTAACCCTAGACAAAAATTATTACAGGAGAACCTGGCCAAAACACCTCACATTGGAATATAGCCTAGTCAAAAAGCCTGTGCCAGAGAGGAGACTTGGGAACAAGCTAACCTAAATACAGTTCCTATGGAACACTACAACATCATCTGGAATCAATGCCTTTCAACTTTAATTCAAAAATATTCAGTTAACCTCTTTCAAAGACAATGAAATCACAAAAGCAATAAGTGTGTTTCACAAGAGAACATTCACTGATTGATAAAAGTATATATTCAAAGCAGTATCAAAGGTAAAAAAGCCTTTAAATTTTGAAGTTTAAACTTTAAACTTTTTTAAACTGTATGCAGTGTGTGGACAGTTCTATTCACTGTTTCATGACTAAAGTAACATTAAATTTTGTGTTGAAGGTAAGATCTGAACAGCTGTGATACACGTCGAGGACAAAGCGTACATTCAAAAGAATCACATATGTTCATCTTTTGGGGGGACAAAATGAATATAATGAGAATTTAAAATTAAATCAATAGCATGATTTAAGGTAAAATTGCTTTAAAATCAATTCAGTCCGTTATGTCATGTGTTGTGTCATGATATGATACAGATCCAGAAAACTTCTGATATGGATAAAGATCACTACTACAGAGTATATTCAGAGAATATTTTTTTTTCTTTTTTTAGAATACATTACAATATTTTCTGTTGCTTTATTTTTCTTCTTCATCTTGCTGGTATTTTCTTCTTTAGATTGATGAGTAATATATTAAATTAAGCAAAAGGGAGAGGGGGGCTTCCCCCAGAACAAGTACTGTTTCCTATTCTCTTAGAAAACTTGGACTAAAAACTGCCATTTGAAAGATATCATGGGTGTATACACCTGAAATTATACAGCTTCTGTTTCATCCCAGTGACACTGAAGCTGGGCTAGCTTCAGGGAAAGTAATTATTTTCTACATTGCCAGTATCTCTGTGCTTCCCTTAATTTACTCCTCATCTGTATGTGCAATCAAATTTAGAAGAGACATGTCACCTGAATTAGAAAAGGGATGATCTCAGATTCTGGCACAGGCCAAGAATTTTAATAAAAAATAGCAACAAAAAATGATAACTAAAGTTTCACAAGGACAATAGAGGACACTTGCAAGGTCATGTGTGTTATCTGTAATTTCTGGCTGTCAAAAAGCTGTGACATAACAGATATTTGTGAAATACATTGGAATGAAAAAATTTGTTTGAGCTCTGTCATACTTGTGCATAATTTCCACAGGATGACTAGATCATGCAGTTACAGAATGGGAGAAATGGTATGTCTCTTGGAGGACTTCGTGACAGGGAATGAAATATTTCAGGTGGGGGAAAGGCCCCTACAATAGAATCAGCCATTGAGTTACATAGGAAATGGGCATATTATCTGTTAAACTACATCAACAATATTATACTACAGTATCTTAATAAGATAATGAATATAAAATGTTTAGTGGAAATGGCAAAGAACTGCGTATTTTCATACTTGAGGAACAGACATCAGTCATCAGGTAAGCAGTAGTAAAAGGAAACCTAAATGGCCAGAGGCTGGAAGAGACTTTTTCCACCTAGCAAAAAGAACAGGCAATAAATTATCAGTCCCTGCAAATATATCAGAAGAGGAAGAGTTGTTTACAATCAAGATAATGCTATTACAGAAGCAAGATGGCTTAAACTGGCCATTGTACACTTGTATTTATACAGAGCTTCCATTTCTGAGCGGAGTAGGGCTCAGGAACTGAAGGCATAGTGAGGACAAAAATACCTAACCAGTTTTAAGACAGTGCTGCAGAGATCACCAAAAAAACCCCAGGTTTCCTTCAATAGCAAAGAAATGGATCCACATGCCCTAGGTGACCAACATCAGCCTGACATCCTCTTGTCTTCTATTCTGAAACTGTCAGCTGCAAAGTGTCCTTGAAAAGCCTATCTTCTACTATCAGGTAAAATCCTAAACTGCATGGATAACCAGACTATAGATAGTGGTAATTATCATACTATTTGGAAGTGAAAGGAATTATGAGACTAGTTAGATAAACAGTATGTCATGAGTGAATCATTTACCAATATAACATCTAGTTTGAAATCCCTGTTGTTTTCCATATAAACTTAATAAAATATGATAGGTTATACATTCTCCATTTTACAATGTTTTTTCTCCTCTTTCTCTGGCTACACATGGCACATATGCATCTAAATGAGGCAATGAAGATTTAAAATATATAAATATCAGCATATACTAAATATGGACTTTCAATATCATTCACATTAATCATGTTTTAAACTGATGAACAAACATTGTAGCAGTAAAATTATTAAAATGCTTCAAAAGTAAACAGGTAGTTACAATCCCCCTTTTTGAAAAGTGTTTGACAAGATTTTGTCTATTATTGTTGAATGGACCTGAAATCAAATGAACAGTCAGTAAGTATTCAGAGTAACAGATAATATGCTCATATATCCAGTCTAGGGACCCACCAGGAAAAGGAACCAACCATAAATGAAATATGGTCAACATCACTCCCAGACACTGAAGCCAACTGGCGTAGATTGACCACATGCACACCCATAAGCTCCTTGGGAAAAAAGTGGTTTTTATAGCCCGCCTGTGCTTGGGATTTGTTTGGAAAATAGTTGGCATGGGCCATGAGAGCAGCATAGAACATTGTCACAGTTCAACGATGTGTATGATCACATTAGAGTACCCAGAAAGGTTTCTGGGCATTTTAATTTACTGGTATAAATGCAGGTGTGAGAGGCCGGAGTATTCAGCACAGTGTTTCAGAAACATAATTTGGACGAATGCAAGTGGACTATCATGGGAGAGGAAAAAGACTGGCCCTTCCTAATTTCAAGCTCTAAAGTAGGTACAACGTAATGACCACCAAAGCAAAACTTTGGGTTTTAATGTATTTTCCTTGTTGTAACCTAGAACATTAAAAAAATTCCTAAACAACTAAAAATAGGGATTTTGAAGAATGTAAGTCATACTACAAATCCTATCAAACAGATTTGTCAGGATATGTTGCTTTGAAGGTATATATTAGTGTCATTGGTGGAAAAGACATGAGTCAAATAATGCAGACTGATTATTTTAAATGCAGCTTTAATTTTTTTAGTATGCAGACCTAATCAAATTTTAAAGTCTGCTGGAAAATACCGAACTATCTACATACCAATCCAGGAAATTAGCACAGACTAGAGACCTGCCTGGAGTAAATCTATGCAATTCCTTTGACTTCAGAGACTAGACTCATAGAAGTGAACTTAATTGTCTTTTCTGATTTAATAACTGCAGTCATCTCAAAGAAAACAGTGTCAAACAGAAGTGACAACACTAATGCTGAGAAAAGCAAGAAGTGATAAATCTTAATGTCTTTGATATCTTCATGAAGCAAGCTTTTTTTTTTTAATTCTATATCTGCCATTAAAAGCAGAGAATGATACTTTCAGCCCCTTCTGAATTCCTTGTACTGCTGTCTTTATTTTTATTCTGCACATCTTTTAATTGCCTCCTTCCATCACACCAATATAAACCAAGAGCAAATCCACTGAATTCAGAATTTCCACTGAATTCAGTGGATCCTCATCTGGAAACAAAAAGGAAAGATAGGCAGGTTCAGTCCACTGGATAAAAACCTTCTACTATGTTATGTCTATTTCTTTTTTCAAGTTGATAGGAAATAACATATGAATCTGGATTATCAGCTTGATTTGAAGAAATTTAGAAATAGTTCATATCTAAAGAATGCAAATAGATACTAGCTAAATAAATGGCTGGCAATGAATATAAATAAACATGCTAATCGTAATTAAATTAGATTAAGATGAGGTTCTCTAGATCAGTGCTTTAAGGGAGTTACTCTTGCTGAGATAATAGATTGCATCTTCGATGAGCAGTCTTTTTTCTAAGAGAAGGAATGATTAAAGAAAATCTGGTTTTCTTGTGAAGGTCTTTTAATAAAGCTATATAACAGATTTCACATCACCATTTGGGAAAAATAAAAGTCCTAAGCTTCAGAGTTTTAGGTCTTCATGAAAACTTGTCCAAACTCTAAAGCACTTTTGATCCAATAACCTTCAAATTTTATGTAAAGCATGTACTACACATAAAAAAAATCAGTAAGGTATGGCAATCATAACATACTGAAAAGTGCAGTATAGTCACCTATCCAGTACGTTTCTCAAAGACATCTTCCAATTAAAAGATAACAAAAAATCAATTAAAAAACAGACGAATGTCCAAACATGCTGAAAAGAGTATGTGAGAGAGTGGTTATTAGCCATTTAAATATAGATGGCAGAGGGGTCAACTTTCTTAACACTTTTTATTTTTTCATTTTTTTGCTACATTTTCATACCAGTAAAGAAGAAAGCTTTTAATTTCTTTACAAATCCTACAAGAGCAGTGTGGTATATTTAAATCTGAGGAAAATATTCACCTTTTATGAACAATTGTTCACTATTCACATTTATTGCAATTATGTGAAATTCTAGTGAATACATCTGAGTCAAACTTGATCAGCATATTCATAGTGAAAATGCCATAACCGTGCTCATATTATATTATCAGTTAGTTTTGCTGGTTGTCAACACATCAGCGATTACATACCTTCATCAACCAGCTCCTAAAAGCAGTGAGAGTCATCTTGGCTTTCTTTATAAGTCTGAGAAAAAAAATTAGAGCCCAGTGTCAGATACAATTAAGCACACCTACACCTTTTCCAGTATGCATCATTCTGTTGAAGACAACTTATGTTATAAATTAGAGTTTTTTGGGGCTATATTTTGAACAGTAAACAGTGTAAATTTTATCACATTCCTATTTGACTGTGGTGTGTTCGTACCAGGATAAATTGCAGAATTCATGCAAGTCCAATTCACGTAGGTGCTTTGTAACTGTTACCAGAAGCCAGCCACAATCCACTGCTTTTGTAAACTCTGAACATTAGGCAATGTTTGATCTGCTTTGGAAGTTATATTTGTCTTTGTAATTGCAGTATGAGTGTGTCCTCTAAGTGTGTCCTACCTGAGCCATTATAATGTACATTGGTTTTTTGCCAGACATTAACAAAGCTTTTTTCACAAGAGGTGGATGAATTGAAGTAACTGGCACTTTTGCTCTTAGCTACATCGCGTGCGACTTACAAGACTCACAACCTGCAATAAGTTCCTATCATAATCAATATAAATTAGTCCCACAACTAACTGGAATTTATGGTAACAGGAACTCATCAAAGGAAAAATGCATATATTTCAGAAGAGTGAAAGAAAACAAGTGGACTAAGAGCAAAAAAAATTTGGTTCACTCTCTGGTTTTCTGCACCACTCACTGCCTTTCCTTCAACCAAGAAATACTATCTTTGTGTAACGCGGCAAAGGTCAGCTCAGAGAGTTCTTTGAATACTCAAGCATTCGTCCCTGAAAGGTACGACACAAACCATGTATGCCAAAAGGGCTTCCCAGAAAATGTGCAAGCCAGTACTCTTAAACTCGTTAAAGGAAACCAGTTACAGCCCAGAGGGTCAGAAAAGTATTTGTTTTGTGTCTGATTCAATACCCTAGAGGTTGGATACAGGAGCCTGCCAGACCATAAGCATAGGGATGTTATTCAGAGAGAGCACTTACCTATGTGTTAAAATTATATACATATATATATATTCCAGTGTTTTACAAGATGAAGCTGTCTTCCCCAGAAGTAAAACGAATTATTTTTTGTAGTTTGTTACCTAGCAGTTTTATTTCATGACCATTCTTTTCTGTACTGCTAAAAGCAGGACAAGCTTATTACATGACAAAAGCAACCATTACAAGAAAAGAACTAGAAACAAAAATGTCAAAAACTTATGAAGTAACCTTTTTGTAGTAGTTGCCTGCAACCGGTGAAGGAAATCGTCCATGGTGAGTTAAATTCTGTTACTTTACAGCCTCCCCGCAAGAGTGTTCATTCAAGGTTATAGCCACTAGAATGAGTGAGAACTGATATGATGGCAAAGTAAGCCCAGATGACCTGAACAGTGACATCAGATTAAAAGCTTTGTCCATCCAGTGCATTTCTAGAAGCAGCTTTTTCATGTCACATGATTATTGCTATTTCCCTTCTATCTGTAACAAGCATCCAACATAGTGGGTAGAAAAGTGAGCACACAATTTTTAAGACATCAGTCTTCACTATGGAACTTATTCATTGTTTCACTGCTGAGGAAAGACATGTTTGCCAGAAGACAAAAGCCAGATAATGATGGTACCTGCCATTGAACATCATATCCAATAAAGGACTTAGGAATTTTAAAGTAACAGAATTGACTCCCATCGTGGAAATCAGAGGCCTGTATGAGGATGATGAACTCCCTATGAAAGCAACAGCAGTCAAGTGCTTCAGCACAAGATGGGAACACACGGGCGTGCAGCACCTGGGTCAGCATACACAACACAAAAAGGACACAACAGTGTCTGTGGGAATCAATGTCGACTAGTCAACTTCTCCATGAACACTTGGGTGATTAAAATCAGACTATTTTGATCTACTGAACACCAGTGGAACTATATTTTGGTCACTAGTTTGTGAAGTATCTGTATTAATTCTTCACTACTGATGAGTATCTTCTGTGCCCTTCCCATGCTGACTGCACACCACTATAACCTTCTGAGTTAGAACTGCTTACTAATTTTCAGAAGCCGAAGAAAGCAACACATAAAGAGGTGAGAGCAATTCCTTTGCAAACAAGAATTTTTGAGCTCTATCCATCACCCAAAATGTCATAAAAGCCCCCAGCAGTATACTGTGATTGGGTGAAAGAGAAAGGAATGCACTGAGGACACAGAAAAAGATTACATCCCAGAAAAAAAAAAAAAGGCAAGAAAAGACGTAATCTGCAAAGAAAGTGCTATTTAAAGTTTGTTTGCCAAGAAAAGCACAAATGCTATAACAGGCAGGCTTGCATCAATCAATATGGGGATTACAAGAACCCAGGAAGACCCAGAAAAACCCTGGATAAATCAAATCAGGTAATCTGAGCTCCATGAAGAACCAGAAAGGAGGTAGATGGCGAACAAATCAGAAAAGGCTCTGAGATGGAGAAAGTTCCTGGGATATGGAGTTCCTGCTTCAAGACACTTACAGTATGCAGTAGGTGTGGGTTTCTCTGTTGAGAGGGATGTGGTGTAACTCACATGTGAAAGGGCAAAGCAATTGTCATTTAAAAAATACTGATGATAAGATGCCGGAAAACATAGACTTTCAGAGGAAAGTACTTACTCTGTAGAGGAATCTGACCTAGAAGAGTTGGATTTTGGCTGCACATTGGATACGAGCTATAGCTTGGAAGAGCTGGACATCTAGACTTCACAGGAGGCCTACCCACTGNCCTCACACTAAAGAATTTTTTTCTCATGTTCAGGTAGAACTTCCTGTGTTCCAATTTGCACTCATTGCCCCTTGTCCTGTCGTTGGGCACCACTGAAAAGAGTCTGGCCCCATCCTCTTGACACCCACCCTTCAGATATTTATAAGCAGTGACAAGATCTCCCCTCAGTCTTCTCTTCTCCAGGCTGAACAAACCCAGGTCTCTCAGCCTTTCCTCATAAGAGAGGTGCTCCAGTCCCCTGTTCATCTTTGTAGCTCTCTGCTGGACTTGCTCCAGCAATTCCCTGTCCTTCTTGAACTGGGGAGCCCAGAACTGGACACAGTACTCTGGATGTGGCCTCACCAGGGTGGAGTAGAAGGAGAGGATAACCTCCCTCGACCTGCTGGCCACACTCCTTTTGATGCACCCCAGGATACCATTGGCCTTCTTGGCCACAAGGGCACAGTGCTGGCTCACGATCAGCCTGCTGTCCACCAGCACTCCCACGTCCTTCTCAGCAGAGCTCCTTTCTACCAGGTCAACCCCCAACCTATACCAGAGCATGGGGTTGTTCCTCCCCAGGTGCAGGACCTTACACTTGCTCTTGTTGAGTTTCATTCTGTTCCCCTCAGCCCAGAATAAATGAAGCTGACGGATGGTGGATGACTGACATCTCACAGACAATAAAATAGAATTTGAGATGTGGAGATATTGTACCACTAGTTAATCTGCCTAAAAAAGCATCAACACTGCTGACAGAGGTGCTTCTGGTGCCATAGACCTATTCAATCCAATAAAAATACAGTAATCTGTGTTGGATGTGTGTCTGACAGCTATTCTTAAGTAAAGTAATCTGAGCAGATTTATGAACCTCTGCCTGAAAATCTGTGAAAGATAAAAGCAAATTTGGCTCACTGACAGGAGGCAAATGGCAGTGGGTCCCAATCTTGAAAAATATCCAGCAGTTCCTACTTGGGGATAATGTGCTTCATTTTCTAAGCAGCAGTCCCTCCTCATAGCAGGGTATATTTTGTATACAAGGTATATTCTCTAACAAGAGGATGAGAACAGACTTTGACACACTTAATAAGGGACCTGAATGAGTAAAAATGCAGGTTTTGACCAGTTGTATTCATGAGATTCTGAATTGTGACTCATTCCCACAAGACCCTTGAGGTACCTCTTAAGGCACCTCTTAAGGACTCAGGTAATCTATTATTCTGTTAAAGATTATAGATAGGCTGTGCTGGGCTTTTTTTACACTAAGATTACTTCAAGTCAGGAAGCACCGGTCTACTTCTTTTGTAATCAGACTACTATTTTGCTTCCTCCTGCCACAGATCCAAGTATGACTCAAAGATTATTTTTAGTTAGATGGCCAGGCAAGTTCCCTAGGATACTGCAGGAAAGATCCAGGTGCTAACATATTAGTAGCTAGTAGCTAGCACCATTTGAGATAACTTCTTGTGTTCAAGACATCCATTTGTAGATACACCACAGGACCACATGAGACCACAGCCCTCCTTGAGTGGAAACTGGTACCCAGGTGGCACCACAGAAGGCATCAGACACCCATGTGGAGGATCCTGAATCCCAACCACTGCATCTTACCTATGCCTCAAGGCACAGGACTGAAATTAAGATGTTCAAATCAAGGCACAGATGAACAGGACATGTGGTAATGGCACATCCCTATTTAAAGCAGATAAGGAGCAAGCCACCAGTGATTTCAGAAGTGTGAAGCTTCTTGATGGATTATGTGTCACTCTCACAGGCATAACAGGAAGCAGGAGCTTATCATTAGTGAGGGGGAAGATATTGCCTTAATTTAGTCACTTGGGTGCTGCCTAAATGTTGGTTGTGAAAAGAGAGAAAATGAGAGTAGGTGTGTGGACAAGACCAAGAAATGAAAAACCTTGACAGCAAGAAATTGTTGAAGTGATGAGGAAAATTTTGAGGAATTTTTAATATGTTTACAATGAGAAAAGAAAGATTTTGCCGGCAGGGTGTTTGCTAGCCTTGCACGGTGCAAAAAAATTGAAGACATATAGTTGGCTGACTGTAGTATCTGCTTCTCCCCACAGGAGACTAAAAGCTGTCAGATCAGGTGTCTAAGAATTATGAGCTCCAAACCCATCACATTTCAGTAGCATTAAAAACTTACTTCCCTCAGACCTCTTGCAAAATCTGACTTCTAAAGACACTGTTTGAGGTATAAATAATGCACATTTACATGTGGAAATTACCGTGCTGCATCTGATTGTATGCATCCTCTGGCACTGTGTAGTACCTTTAGAGGAAAGAACCTCTGTTACAGGGAACTGGGAAATGGCCTTCCTGTATGTGGAAGCTGGTTTTTACTTAATATCTATGAAAAATTTCTGCTTTCCACAGAAAATCCTGATTTATGGCACTGTTTAGTGTAAACTAGAGTTGTGCAAATATTAGGATGAAAACTGAAATACATTAATCAGAAAATATTCTTCTTATGACTGACAGAGCTGCGTTTCCTTATGCAACCACCCTCTATGGGCTAGAATACATCCTACAAGCTGTACAATACATTGCAGTAAATTTTGTTTAGGGAGAAGCCTGAGAAGGATGAGATGATGTGCATGTACCTTTTTTTCCCTGAAATTCTCTGGTATTTCAATTTTCACCCAATATGGAACATAACACTTCTTTTTTCCTATCCTCTCATCTTCACTGGTGTCTTGTCATAAGTTAAATTTCCTTCTAGCACTTTATGTTTGTCTTGTAAGATTTGATTCTTTTGGAATTGTACTAACCTCTTTGTGTCACCTGTGTGTGATTAAAAGAGACAAGGAATTTGGTAAGGTTGTATATTGTACATTTCTTTATTTTCAGAAAAATTTTGTTGGACATCTTTTTTATAGCAACTAAGAAAATACAGTGTATTTTTCCTTCACTTCATCTGTACTACAGACTTGAAATAAACCCAGCACTCTTTCTCATCTCTAGACTAGCTGACCCCAAGCTTATCAGTATCTCACAGGGAAGTATTGTCAAAGCTCAAATAATTTAGATTTGAATCCATTCAAATAGCCGTCTTTTTTCCTTTCCTTAGAAGGCAATGATGTTTATTGAGCATAAAATTTGTGATGTAGCTAATACAAGCAAAAGGCCATGACTTTGAACTGACCTGAGAGAGCAGGATCTCAGGACATGTCTTGGCCTGAGCTGACTTAATATTTGTTTACTAGTGAGGTGAATGTTGCCCCACCTGATTTAGTGTAAGCACTGTGAATGGCATGTGGGAGTCAGCGGGTGACAAAGAGGAGCCCCTGGAGGGGACCTGGGGCTGCAAGAAAAGAAAACATATAAGCCACTATGGTTCTAAAGATAGTATTTCAGCCTTTTCTAGTCCACATTAACATTGTTTGAAGTTCTTCTCAGCATGTTCTTCCATGGTTTTTTTTGCGTGTCGTTGTAATCCCTGGTACACATTGTGCATAAGCCATGGCTGAGGTCTCCACAGTGACAGTGAAGAACTGGCATTACCAATGCTGCTGTTAATGTGAAACCAGCAAGGGAGAATCCCTTGCACCCCTTGCACACAGTACCTTGTGTTGGTTGAAACAGGTTTAATTTCTCCATGCTTTGTAGGTTTGAGCTTCAGAAACAGCTGTTGACTAGCTCAAATAATTCTACTTTAAATTTTTGCACTTAACTACTTTTCCCAAAAAAAATAGACAATTCCATGACTGCCAGATTTGTAATTGATAAACACTGAATTCCCTTTGCCTGTCTGACTGAGATGCTGTACATATGCAGTGGCCACTTCTGACCTTTCTGGATGCCCAGGAGGCCTGGAAACCTGAATCACTGTCCAAAGTGGAGAAGGAGATCATTCCTAGAGTCAGCAGTCAGCCTCAAAAAAATGTAGGGCTGCCTATTCTCCTTTAGCTGGGGCTGGGGATGTAGTTATGTGGTAACTAAAAGAAAGGAGCCACTGTAAGAGTCATTTTGCATTTTCAGTCTAGAGCTTGGATTTGGATATGGATCCACACAAACAAAACAGAGTTACTTAGGAAGACATTGGCCAACTAGCTCATGGCCCTCAGCCATACCTGGGAATCTGTCCAGTGATTTCCAGTGATTAAGGATGCAAAGAACACCCTACTAAATGCCTGTATTGCCCTTCTGTCTTTCAAATCAGTTTCATACAGTGAACCCCATTGAGCTCAGTCCTAACCTTATGAACATCACCCACAAGAAAGCTGGAGGAAAGGAACATCACATTGCCTTTGAAATTCTACCGCAGCTTAAGAAAATGTGGGGAGTGCCAGAAAGAAATTAGCTGAGTTAATGTTCTGAGAAATGTTCTCATAGCCAGAATTTTTCTGGCCTTTTTTTTTTTATATTTTTGCCTTCTCTTTTCTTCTGCCTAAGCCTGAAATTTCTGAGGTTTTTGTGTTTACCTAAAATGTCACCAACATCAACACTTTCTTGTAGGGAATTTTGAATTATTTTAACCATGTCTAGGTCAGTGGGAGGCAGTCACCATCTGTATAGTGCACACCTCACCCACTTTTCTTCCTTCATGGAAAGAGCTCACTGCAGCTGTCAAAATTACTGTTGCACACTACATACTGAAAATATTCTCTCCACAACTGAATCTCTTTTTTAAAGCTGGTTTATTTCAGATACAGAAGGAATACTGGTGAATGTCAAAAACAGACAACAAGAATTTGTGGGGGTGTGGGAGTGTGGTTTTTTTCATCTGCATGAACAGCAATCTAAAGAAATAGACTCTCTCCAGGGGAGTAAACAATGTATTGAGATGAGATGCATGAGAAACTAAGGATGTGATTTGAGGGATGTCAGTTTTTTCAGCCACAGTATAGGAAATAGCTGGTTAATACAGCCTCGGAAAACACCCCAAGTTGTTTTTCTCCAACATAAAGAGAAGCACTCATAAGAGTTCATTAAAACTGTATAAAACTCACTTGCTTGTTAATGTACCCTCCCTTCTGCCAATTTCTGAGAACATGAGAACATATTTGGAGTTCTGAGAAGATAAATTTACTAATTTAATGATATAAAGGAAAATACAGCTCTTGGTTGGAAGCCCAGTCTTGAAAGCTGCCTACTACTTGTCCCCTAATTTTGTGTTAGTCATCATGTTTAACTGTAATATATACAGCTAAGTGCTTAAATAGTATCTAAAGACAGGATGGGAACCTACAAGCCATCATTATGTGAAAGGTTTCATCTTGAAAATAACAAAAATTGCAGACATTAGTTCAGGGGTTCTTTGTGGGAAAAAAATATGATGATAATATAATTTATGGTCTTCTGAAGAAATCGCTATCTTCACAGCTCCTGTTTACCTGTTCTGAATGATGATAATTGGACAGAGGAATTTTTTTACATATATCCTAGTAAGTACGATTTTTGCCATGACCAGTAACAAGCTGCAGACCTTCTACCGCCCTGGCAGCAGAGGGTCTCTGGGCTCATCCAGGCTTGCCGTGGCCTCAGCCTGCTTTGGCAGTTGCCGAAAGGAGCAGTGCCTGTGGGGTCTCCTGTTTTAGCTTCACCCTGTGATCCCCAGCGTAACACTGGCCCAACAGACCACAGTGGAGAGTCATCGCGTCACAAACAGCAGCTCTTGGGGAGACCTGGGGCTGGGGGAGGTGACCGTGCCACTCTTCGGCTTTAGCTGGGAGCCCCTGAGCTTGAACATCATATCCCTCCCAGCAAAGATCCCAGGACACTGACAACTTGTTGTAACCCTCCCCCTTTCCTCTTGAAGGGACTGAAACTGTCAGTCTCCCATCCTAGAGGCACCCAGGAAGGGTGAGCATCACACCAGGGAACAGGAGGAGATAGTCGTAAGCCTCCCTGCATAACAATTCTAAGGTCGTTATTAATGAGGTTTTATTGCATTTATTCATACTGTAATAGCATTAATATTATTGTAGTTGGGCTGATAACAGCTATTTGTTATCCTTTGATTACATTGCTAATAGTTCAACTAAGTTAAAAATAAATTCTTGGATTCATATATGTGCCATGTTCCTTTTTTCTGTTGAAAATTAATAATGTAACATATCCGTTTCACTTTTTTTCATATTTTCTTATATCATTTTTGTTTTTAAAAGTAGTTATTTTTGCAATAAATAAGGTATTTTAGTTCATTCAACTACTTTTTACAAGAAAGCACAGATGACCGAAGTTTCAGGACATGAGATGTTATTAAAATCTTACCTGGTTTTATTATAGAGCACTGATTCTATATTACCTATAGAATATAACAGAAGACAGTAGGTTCTCTGTAGCAGTAATCATCACTTAAAATGCATTTTGTAGAACACACATCCCATTGGAGCACTTGGCTGTGTTCAGGCCTCCAATGCTGCCACAGCACAATGATGCAAAACAGCTCAGACAAAAATCAAGTACTACATATGTAAATGCTTATACTGTACAAGCATTGTACTTATCAAGTACCAAACTGTACTTAACAAGCACTAAGCTGTACTTGTTAAGAAAGAGAGAGAAGAGGAATGGAATCAGAAATAAGAAATAGTGTTTTGGTCAAAAGTGAAGCTACCAGAATCCCCTTATAAAGCAAACACAATGAAACTTTCCTCAACTCTCTGATGGACAGCAGCTTCTAAACAGAACTTTTGCATTACAATGGCAAGAATTTCCAGCCTTCAAATGATTCTGTTCTGAGTCATCTAGCTGACAGTTTATGTTCATTTCCTCCTCCTTGGTTATAAATGGCACTCACACCAATTGTAACTGTACTTGATGATATTAAACTGAGCATCTTGATTAATAGAAACGGTGTTTTCAAAACAAAGAAGATGAATGAGCTAGCAAATGACTGATTGGCAAGGCAACTAACAGATTTTTTTTTAAAAAAAGAGTGAAATGTAAGTAGTGGCATACATTACCTAGAGTAGGTACTACTGCAGAGGAAAATGGATTGTGATTAGCGGTTATAACAGCTTGATCCTTTAGAGATTTATTTTTGTTTTGCTTTACATTCTTCTGTGTGTTCTAAGACAAAAATGAACCAGATTATGAAAGACAATCAAGCTTGGACCCAAACGTTTTGTTTAATGATCTTGTTACTGTTTAAGTGTTGTTTAAGAATAGGGTACTCTAAGAGGAGGAAAAGTTGAACAAGACTGAAAATTAGCAAGAAGTCGCTTTCATGGAAAATGCAAAAAGGAAAAGGAAGCATCATTCTCCATGAAGCCTATATTGATCTTCTCTTTTTGTGATCTGCTAAAAGATGTGAAGTTCTGGCAAAATAGGAAAATCATTGTTGTCCAAGAGTCATCATTGGTAGTGATGGTATAGTTATTAAAACAACTGATTTCTCTAACTGAGGAAGGTGAAAATTGGCTTCGTCCATGCCTTTCTTTTTCAGAAAATATTATCTTATTATTTCATACTGATTTATCTGTATATAAGAATCCTTCTATCATCTATTGCCTCCTGCATGGCTCTGTTAATAATTTGCATGAGAAAGTAACAGTCACAAAACAGATCTTTCTACATAAAACTAAAAAAGTTTGTACATTACTTTTTGCTTTTTTTCCTCTTTGTACTTGAAAAGCTCTCCCTTTACCCTGTTTCCAAATTAGGAAGTCATTCCCACACTGCTTCTTTTCTTTTGGTGTTGCCAATTAAATATTCCAAACTCTGGTCTCAAACTGAGCTTCACAGGAAGACAGACAATTTAGATCCCTCTTCAAACTCAGTGTGTAACAAATGTGTTTCTCTTTGTATATGGAATTAGATACAGAATGTTTTTATCACCTTGAATTTGTGTTTTCAAGTGGTCTGTCGTACATCCAAACTCTTACTATTATATCTCAGAAAGAGTGTGAGCTTCCACAAATGAAAGCTGTTATCTGTTGATAAATCACAGCACATATTTTGGCAGTCAACATATGCATTTTGAGAGAGTTATTCTTCCGCCGGAAATGTGGACCTAATACCACTCATTATTGTAATCACCAAAGCAAGAGTTTAAAATTAAGCACTCAAAATTAAGCATGTGACCAAAGCAGAAACGGAGAGACTTAATTGTTGGACTTTAAGCTAAATCAAATTTAATTGGAAATTATTGATGATAACCTAGCCACAAATAATTGAATTCTAGAGCTGTATTCACAGGGATGCAAGACCTCTGCTGGTGAACACAGCAGACAGGCACAGCAGCATGTGCAAACTGATGCACAGAAGGGGACTGGAAATGGATGAAGGCAGCAAGGGTCCACTACCGTGGTGGTGATGCCCCACAGGGCACAGTCCCTATCACCCACAGGACCAACTACCCCAGCACAGCAGAGGCTTCGACTCAGACCAAGATCTGAAGGAGGATGCAGCTCTGCAGGTCAGCACCTCCTCATGCAGGAGGTGTCAACATAAGGGTGTTCACTTTTACAGCCATGGGATCCTCTCTGAAGATGGAGGACTGCTAGGAAGAGATGGGATCCACCTGACGAAGTGGAGCAAGGGCATCTTTGCCAACAGGCTGGCCAACCTGGTGAGGAGAGATTTAAACCAGGAATGACGGGGGAAAGAGTTTGCAGACCACAGTTGAAAAGGACATAGTAGACAGGGGTAGAAAACAAAGGATGAAGGACAATGGGAACAAGAGAGACCTCAGGAGTGGTAAAAGTGGGCGAAGGAACACCAGCCTCTGGTGTATGTACAGAAATGCATGCATCCTGTGAAACAAGCAGGAGGAGCTAGAGCTGCGTGTGCCATCACAGAAAAGTGCTGCAAAGGACATATGTAATCTCTCCAGGGAAGACAAGCAGGGAAAGGGCACAAGGGAGGATGTTGCCCTCTACAAGCAGGAGCAGCTTGGATATATGGGGCTGTTCTACATGATGGACAGCAGTCTGCGTGACAGCTTGCAGGTCAGGATCAGCAGAGAGGCCAGTAAAGGTGTCATTGTGGCAGGAGTTTGTTACAAACAGCACAATCTGAGAGAGAAAGTTGGTGACATCTTCTTTAAACAAGTCATGGAAGTCTCTGCACCGCAGACCCTGGTCCTTGCAGGGGTCTGCCAGCTCCTGGAAGGGCAGCAAGGAGGGACCCAAGAGTTGAAGGATTTCTGGTGGGTGTTGGGGATAACTTCTTGATGCAGGTGTTTTACATAATTTGCGGAGTGAATCCTCCTGCAGCACACTTCTGTGCATGTGGAGAAGAAGGTGACTGGGAATAGTCAGCAGAGATTGGCAAGGGCAGATCATACCTGACCAGCTGGGGAAGGGCAGTGGATGCCATTTACTTTGCATTTAGCATGGCTTTTAACACCATCTCCCTTAACCATCTTGTATACATGTTGAGACATTATGGTCTGGAAGGGTGGACAACCAGATGGGTAAAACACTGGCTAGATAATTGACTTCAGAGAGTAGAGGTCTATGGGTAGTCCTCAGTAACTTGTGGAGTACCACAGGGGTCTGCGACGGGACCTTTCCTGTTTAATATATTTATTAATGACCTGGAGAAGGTAATGAAACACACTGTCATCAACACTGCAGATGGTACCAAAGTGGTGGGGGTGAGGTGGGGGAAAGCAGTCAATATGTTCAGTGGCAGAGCTGCCATTCAGGGAGACCTAGGCAGACTGGAGGAAGAGGACAACAGGGACTATGTGAAATTGAACAGGGACAAGTGCCAAGTCCTGCCCATAGGATGGAGGAGTTTCTGAAATGACACGGCCTTGGGGCGGACAGGCTGGGGAAGGACAGACCTGCAGGAAAGGCCCTGATGGGCAGCAAACTGAGCCTGAACAAGCCGTGCACCCTCATGGCAAAGGTGGCCAGCAGCATCCTCAGCTGCATGAGCAGAAGAATGGCCAGAAGTTCACAGGGAAGGGACTATGCCCCTCTGCTCAGCACTCCTGAGACTGCATCTTTTATACTATGTGCAGTTAAGCCTCACCCCCCAATATGAGAAAGACATCAACAAACTGGAGCACTTTCAGCAAAGGACTACCAAGATGGCAGAGAGGCTGGAATACTTGCCTTATCAGGGAGGAATTTGGCTTCTTCAGCCTGGAGAAGGGCTTCGGGTGACTCAACAGCAGCCCCCCAGCACCTATGAGGAGGCAATTGATGGAGCCAGGCTCTTCACAGTAGTGCATGGTAGGAGGATGGGAGACAACAGGCATAACTTGAAAGAAGTGGGGTTCAGACCAGACATAAGGAAAAACTTTTTCACTATGAGGCTTGTATCAGGAAAAGTGTGGCCAGCAGGAGCAGGGAAGTGATCGTGCACCTGTACTCGGCACTGGTGAGGCCGCACCTCGAATACTGTGTTCAGTTTTGGGCCCCTCACTACAAGAAGGACATTGAGGTGCTGGAGCGTGTCCAGAGAAGGGCAACGAGGCTGGTGAAGGGTCTAGAAAACAAATCTTATGAGGAGCGGCTGAGGGAACTGGGGCTGTTTAGCTTGGAGAAGAGGAGGCTGAGAGGAGACCTTATCGCTCTCTACAACTACCTGAAAGGAGGCTGTAGTGAAGCGGGTTTTGGTCTCTTCTCCCAAGTAACCAGCGACAGGATGAGAGGAAACAGCCTCAAGTTGCATCAGGGGAGGTTTAGATTGGATATTAAGAAAAATTTCTTTACTGAAAGAGTGGTTGGGCATTGGAACAGGCTGCCCAGAGAGGTGATGGAGTCACCATCCCTGGAGGTGTTCAAAAACTGTAGATGTGGCATTTCAGGACCTGGTTTAGGAGGCATGGTGGTGTTGGTTTGACAGTTGGACTTGATGATCTTAGAGGTCTTTTCCAACCTTAATGATTCTATGATTCTATGACAGACAGACATTGGCCCATGTTGTCTGGGAAGACTGTGCTGTCCATCTGTGGAGGTTTTCAGGACCTAAATAAACAAAGCCCTGTGCTTTGGAGTGGAGACCTCCAGAGGGCTCTTCCAACCTGAATTTTCCTATGATCTTATTATCCTGTGAAGAATGTATCCTATTTGGATGCCAATGCTTTGCAGATACCTCATTCATGTTACTATATTCTACATGAAATTTTGTTTTGTTTCTGTTGTTTTCAGATTTTTTGATGACTGGTTAACTGCATTGGGTGTTCTCTCCAACAGCATAAAACCACTGTGCTATGTTTCAGAGCTGTCATATGAAGTAGAGACATAGAAACTACTCTACTGCACCTTCTGTTCAGGATGACCTCCCTGCCTGCCTGCATGTTGTACCTCATCACAATGATCACTCCAATCCAGTCCACTTATTTCTTCAGCCGCCTCTTCCTGTCGTTCTAACACATGTATAACCTAGTAACAAATGGGATTTTTGCTTCATCTTTGGACAGTACCCCTGGGGAGGAGACAATGCATCAGCATTTCTACCTTTCTTCTAAGGAATTCTTTGCTTCACTTTTTTAACAAGCATCATAGTTATGCACCTGCTCACTTGGAAGCTGTTCTGGCTTGATGTCTTATTCTCTTTGAAGAGGTTTTTGGCATCTCAGTGATTCAGCCTTTATCTGTTATGTCAGGCTAGCAGAAAAAAATAAAATCCAGTCACTCTTTCCTCCTCAGACTTTTCAACCTCACGTTGTTTGATTAGATAGAAAATAAGGCTTTTGGAAATAGCAATAAGCCAGGGAATATTTCCCAACAGAAAACAGCAATAAAAAATGACAAGTAACTCAGCAAGCCTCTAGTATCATTTTCTAAAAGAAAATTTATGTTGGGAAAAAAAAGTTTGTCTCATCAAATAAACATACAAACACAGCTATTTTCTGTAATATTTATTGTTTGTTTTAATTTGCTGGTTGGCAGCACACCTCAGCTATGTCTTCAAGATGCATCAGTAAGAATAGGAAAATATTAATCCAGCTGGAACCAGGGACAGGAGAACACAAAGACAGTCAATATTTGGTGACTGAGTTCAGCTTTCAAAAGACATTGCTGCAGTGAGGTAGTTGCTAGTGCAAGAGTTCTGCAGAAACACTGCTGAGCTTTTTCACTGAAAAAAAATCTTTTAATATAGGATATCAGAAACAATAACTTCAAAATGTTTACAGGAAGTAGAGCAACACCTGGGGTGGGAGGAGGCACAGTAGGAGCACAGCAGGCTGTCACTCAGCTGCCTGGCTCATGCAGGCTGCCCTGTAAATCACACAGGAAGGTGTATGAAGAAAGTCTACTGGGTCAGGCTCCAAGTGTATTTTATAAGGGGGTGCTAAACTCTTTTTTACTCACCAAAATGAAGACAGTGAGTGCATACAATTACTAGCTATAAATGAAAAGGGGCTAGCTGAGTTCCCACTACCAAGAAAAAAGACCTACATAAGCTAAAAGTTGCTGCTGTCCCAAGAACATCTGCTGCAGTGTGCTTAGGAAAACACCAAGGCTGGGAGTCACACCACTTCTAGCCAGTGAGATTTTGGGACAGTCTCTAGCAGCAGTAAGGAGGAGGGGAGGCCTAGAAAGTTTTAAAGCATTCTCTGATGAGATTGTGGGAAGGTTTATATGACATCTTGCCTATGAGAGAGCTCAGTGGTGCTTGCTTCCATTGCTCCCTTCAGAGCACTTCTCATAACCGTTCATCTGACACTGGTTATTTTTTCCCAGAAATAACGGTTTGTTTTATAAGATGAACAGCTGGAATACCTCTGGTGAATCTTGCTCGTGACGTGGGAGTTCATGATAAGAGGCTGAGTGGACAGCTACTACTAATTTTGCCTCCCTTGGCAATGGTGCAATGCAAAACCAAGTTTTTTACAAATGTTTCTGCTGCATTTTCCTAAGAAGCCATAAGGTCAACGCTTGTTATGGTCAACCTGTCCTGAAGTGAAACTGCATACATTGTTCTGGCATTGTTCTTGTCTTTTCCTCACTGTTACTACCCAGAACGCTGTAATTCCTCTGAGAGGTGGAATGGGACAGGTGATTGAAGGAAAAATAAGGCTATGATGCTGCTACCTTCTCAGATATTTTGTTTTCCAATTCTCAGCCCCTGTCTGTCTTCTTGTTTTCATGAGTATATTCAGTACCATTTTCATGTTTCTTGCAGTAGGGGATTTCTTTAGAAACTGATGTACCTTTCCCCTTACTTGGAATTCCCCTAACAATAATTTCTACCTTCACCAGGTTTTCCCAAGACCATCCTGCATAACTTAGACTAAATACAAATCCTGTGCAGTCTGCAGAGGCCTGAGCAGAACAGATTTATAAAAATTGCAGATGAAGATGTCCAGGTATAATAGAAGGCACTTCAATTGCATAGGTAATAAAATCTCCAGGAAAAAGAAATGGGACAGTTTTTAATGGTGATATAACAGCCCCAGAAAGATAGTTAAAGTTTATCCAGTGCAGGCAAGGGTTGTATTGTGTGACAGCTAAGCACTAGTCACCCCTTTATGATCAGACTGCAGATAGTATAGAATACATGCATCCCCAAGTTGAAAAAAGGGAAGAAAAGGTATAAGAAAGATGAAGAACTGTTCAGCTAAGGTTACTGCCAGTAAAGTGCATCTGTCTTACTATGCATTCCTATGTATTTGTTACTATGCATGTCCATTCATGTAGTATGTTTCATGACAGAAAAATAGATGCTGGGAGGAGAGAGTAAAAAAATCTCATAAACATATTATTTACTTTTTTCCTTCTTTTTAAAGTCTTCAAAAATTGATACCAACCTGCAGAATTCCATGCAGACTCAGCAAGTGTGCAGCATACAATAAATCCTATGATCAAAACCTCAGACTATGGCTTTCTGTAAGCACCAAAAGGATGTATGCTGACATCTGTCCAAAGTATCTTTTAAGCTTGGCACAAGTGCAGGCATCTGTAGAATGACACCTTTATAATCCCATTTTTCAATACACTGTTTCAACAGCAACATTCAGCTTTCTGCAAGCCAGAAACATAAACAAGAAATTAAGTATAAAATCTTTACCATATGCTACTGATAATTTTTTCCTAATCCATGCTTTTTTTTTCCCAGTGGTGTTCATAGTCTGACAGCTCCTCAGCTGTAGAGGGAGGACAGGCCGGTAGGCAGGCATCCTGCCACAGCTGTGCTGCACATCTCCAGAGGGGATGTTTCTCCAATGATGGAAGGATTGGTGACGGCAGAAGGCATCGCTGTGATGTCTTCTTCTTTCCATGTTCACCTGTGAAGAGGTTGACTCTACTGAACCCCCCAAAAAGCACTGCTTAGTTTCAATGCAAGGTTGTCACTATTCTTTCTGTCCACTTCCAGAAAAAGATTCTGCTTTTCTGCATTGACCTCTACTTAAAACAGTGGTTAAATAATACTGCCTAGTCCTGAAGAAGAAAAATAAAACCCCCACACATATGCTTTCTTTAACAGTGAATCTGTTTACATGCTCAGAACAGTAAAGATGTCACTAACAGAAAAGTGTCCTAGGTGAGATACAGAACTCCTGTTCCAGAGGAACTGCAAAATTACTCTTGTTCCAATGCAATTTGGTAGATTCAATTTCAATTATTTCCACAGTGCAGGAATTCAATAATTTCATTCTTAAAACAATACAATGATAACAGAGCCATCTATGTTTTCTTATATTTCAGAAACAAACAGAGATTTCTTGCAATCCTGTATCATTTTTTCAGGCTACTGACCACAAAGCTTGCTGTCGAGAAGGGCACCAAGACTGCTAATTTCCTGTCTCCATTTGAAGGAAAGCTGAAGATCTTTCTAGTTTCCACCCAAAGACCTGAAGAAATGGACACACATGCTTGCAGGAATTTGATTTTGGTTTTGTGTGATTAAACATTGTATTTCCTAAATATATTTTTCTTCTTCTCCTGAAACCATGCCCCAGATCTACTGAAAAGTTATTTTGGCCATTAATCATCTGTTAAAGGAG
>WAAD01043244.1:367698-403231 GCA_013389945.1 Fregata magnificens | reverse complement strand
TCCAGCCACTCCTCCCCAAGCCTGTAGCGCTGCATGGGGTTGTTGTGACCAAAGGGCAGGACCCGGCACTTGGCCTTGTTCAACCTCATACAATTGGCCTCGGCCCATTGATCCAGCCTATCCAGATCCCTCTGCAGAGCCTTCCTTCCCTCGAGCAGATCGACACTCCCACCCAGCTTGGTGTCATCTGCAAACTTGCTGAGGGTGCACTCAATCCCCTCATCCAGATCATTGATGAAGACATTGAACAAAACCGGCCCCAGAACTGAGCCCTGGGGAACACCGCTTGTGACCGGCCGCCAACTGGATTTCACTCCATTCACCACCACTCTCTGGGCTCGGCCATCCAGCCAGTTTTTTACCCAGTGAAGAGTATGCCCATCCAAGCCATGAGCTGCCAGCTTGTCCAGGAGAATGCCGTGGGAGACCGTGTCAAAGGCCTTACTAAAGTCTAGGTAGACAACACCCACAGCCTTGCCCTCATCTCCTAGGCGGGTCACCCGGTCATAGAAGGAGATCAAGTATAAAAGAATATGAAATCAGTAAAGAATTGTGCTTGTAATTTTAAATTCATGCTTTTCCCTCATTCTCCTTTAAACTTTTGAAAAGGCTGTATTGCGTCTTTTTTGAAACCTAGGAATAAGACCTTCAGCTTAAAAAAAAAAAAAAGTTAAAACAAAAACTAACTACAAACCTTCAATAGTAATTATTTAATATAAAACAGGCAGAACTGAAATCATTGGATGGAAGTGTAAAATTAACAATGGATTGAGTAGAAAGAACTTACAGAACACTAACGACACAACAACTAAACAAGAAAAAGAGCCAACTCCTTCTAAGGGTACGTGAGAATATCAGGACTCCAGGAATACCTTCCAAGGTCCCATCAGTGGCCCCCAGTGCAGTGTTTGGGCCCTGGCAGAGCTGCAAGCTCCCTCTGCATGCGCCACATGCCCCCCACACCAGCCAATCAACCTCTTTGCGAAGAATTTCAACTTGTAACTCTAAATAAATCATGGGTGATGATATTGCTGAGTTTGTTGCCGACAACACCTTCAGTGTATCTGTTGTTATGCTGCTTGGGATTTAACCATTTTATTGTAAGCAAACCTTTTCCCAACACTACCAAACAGATGTAGTAGGTCCTTTAGATATATACTGTAACCAACAGATAGGACTGTAGGACGTGAACACTTACTTTCATAGATTAAGCTGCTAAACAGTGCAATTTTTTTTGAGGTACGAAGAAAAACAGAAATTGAGTTGATGACAACAGGAGAGAGGAAGTTACAATGTGAGGCTGTTTATAAACCACAGATGTCAAAATTAAACCCCAGATTTCTAATATTTAACAGAAGCTGTGATTGCCTACTCCCTTCTAGCTCTTTTAACCTTTTTTATATACAGAAAAAAATAGCTTGACTAGGAAGGACTAAGATTAATCTCTGACTACCTACTGACTTGGTGGGAGGGCAAACTGGTTGGGACATGGCCAAGACTGGGAGCCGTGGGTTCAGTCCCTGACTCTCAATCACTCGACGCTAGGATTTCAAAGCAGATCTCCCAGGTCACAGGCACGTGCTATAGGTACTAGGCTGTCAGTTCTTCATCGTTTCTGCAAATAGAATAAGAAATAAAGAGCAAGCATAGGCTTCTCAAAAAGCTAATCTGGCCTGTGCACACCACTTTTCTCTCATTCCAACGAGCCTTTCCTGCCTCTCATTCAAATTAGGTGGTTTCTCGCTTGGCTGGTTTTTAAACCTGGTTTTAAAACCTCGCTGACCGTAGCAACCCCCAGCCATCTTCTTCCTCCACTCAGAGAAAAGGCTTTTATCTCTGCATGCAGCTTCACAGGTGGCACATATGGTGACAGTCCTGCATGTTGGGGACACACCAACTTCACCACCCATGCTCAGTAAGTTCTCTTTGAGTACACATAGTACCTGTGATACTCCAGACTGCCTAGAGTGTTCATGCACACCAAGGCTACTCTGAGCACACACCATAAATCAGGGCTGATACATGGGTATGCTACAGATCTGGTCATGCTGCCAAGGAAGTAGTAGTGTGGGAACTTGCACTTGCTAACACTGGGCAAATTTGAAATTACAGATGTGTTTTGAGATGTGTTTCCATATCCATTTGTGTTTTGTTTTAGTGTAAAAGAAAAACCTCCTGCAGGGGTCTTGGGCAGGAATGACTCACTGAAAAGCACATATTATTAAGAAAAGGACAAAGCAATCACAAAGAACATAGTTCCTGTCATCTTTTGCAATGAAAGGCAGCAGGAGGAATCAACTGTTGTTTAGCACCGGGTTTAGTTTTCTGTTAAAAATCATGGAATGAGACTATGAGAAGGCAGAGGACGACTTGCAGGGATGTCTTGAGAGGAGAGAGCTCCTCACCAATGCAAGAATTAAAACATCTTCTGCACTAATCAAAGGATCAAAGCTATTTTTTTGTAACGGAAATGTCTGAGCAATTCGACTACAGCATTTTCTGTTTAGGTTGGTTTTGTCTTTTTGAGATAGATGGTGCAATTGCAGGTAGAAGCATGGGGTTTTGTTTTCTGTCTTCCTGGGGAAAGACCAACATATGTCAATACTTTCTTGAGAAAGACCAAAGTATGTTAATGCTTTACTGAAACCACAAGTGAGAGTCATGGCAGTGTCACATTTAGCCCCATACATTACACTGGCAAAGACTGCATCATCAAATAGGTGGTCCTGGTCAGCAGACAGATATGGAGGGGGAAATGAGGCCCACATGCTCGTGTCAGCAAGGTGGACAGGGTGGAGATTTCTTACATGCTCCATTGCTTGGGCACGTAGCTCTCACGTAACATTCATGTTCTCTGGCTTTAAGAGGCATTTAGTACCTCTCATAGTGAAATGCCTCACGCCTTTTATCAGATAGATCATCCAACACTTTAAACAGGAGCAAGAAGCAATCTGAGTAAGGACTTCAGCATGGATCATGATTGCTCTTAAACATACTCAGTTGCAGTAAACAATAGCATGTCACCATGGAAATTACCACCTAAGATTACAGCTGGTTCTGACTCAGTATCTTTGTTTATAAATTTAGTCTATTAATCATCATAACAAAAGGCATGAAGGGGGAGATTGTGGTAGAAAAATGGTCTCTGAGAAGACAAAAAGAAGACAAGAGCCTATCGGTAGGCCGAATAAGATACCTACCAATGTCATTTGCATAAGTAAAATACAGATTGCCTAGAACCAGTTCAAAATAAATCAGAATCCTAGTAAAAACTTAGAAGTAATCATAAGGATCACANGGGGGGGGGGGGGGGGGGTGTTCTTCCTCAAGTGAAAGGGAGAATTAAAGCTTCAAGTTCCCTAGGTAGAGAAAACATGATTTTTTTTTTTTGCTAGTCACTGTTAACTGGAATCAACAAAGGAGACTCCACCTGAAGACAAAAAGGCTGCTTTTAGCTTTTAGCAAATACAAGGCTATTTTGTAAAACGACAACCTTCTCTTTTACAGCTCACTTGTTAATGGGAAGCCTTGAACAGCAAATCTAGCAGTTATTGACAAATAGCTTTCTCAGACCTCTAGAGGTTTTTAATAAGATATCTGCTTTTGTGAAAGGTGATCAGGTTTCTCAAGGACTGCTTTGCAACATTCTCCTGCTTTTGGTAACTTCTGAATATTCAGTAACCTGAGAAGAAATCTGTTATCTCCCTCAACATCACGGCTGCTTTTCGGTACTGCATCCCAGGTCGCAACTGGCCTTTTTTTGCTGCAAGGGCACACTGCTTACTCACGTTCAACTTCTCTACCAGGACACTCCCTTTTAACTTTGGAGGCAAGAGGTGACTGTACCACCACTCCAAGGAGACCAGTCGAATTCTGACTGTGGTCATGGGGTGGATTGTGTGGCAGGTGCACCCGCCCTTACAGAGACCAGGGCTTTCCGACGGTTGAAGCAGAGCAGCCGCTGCTGCTTTTCGGGCCCTTACTTTCGTGCCCTCACTGCCCTGTTGCCGACAGACGGAGCCCTCGGCCAATAGGCAACAGACATGGCCAGCTATGACCACAGGTCAGATTTGACTGGGGTACAAACAGAGCCCTGCCAGGGAGCCTATGGAGCCGGTCCTCCTCAGACCAGCAGGTCTGCAGCTGGCGACTCTCCCCTTGGGTCAGGACACTGCCTAAGGTAACTCCTCGAGGTTGAGAGCCCTCATCTTCTTAGGTGAGTGATTGCGCATTTTGGACCCTCATTCTAAAACCCTTAAGTATTCTTAGGTTGGCTGGGTAGTAATAGTTCCCGCCTGGCATCCTGAACCTGTGATTAATTAATGTTCATTAGAGTATCAAAGCACTTTTGGATGGAATAAATTTTATTTTGGTTTACATCGCCTGCCTAGTTCGACTTTGTGCACCTCTACAACACCACTCAGATCCTTTTCTGCAAAGCACCTTTCCACCTGGCTAACCCGCAGCCTGTAGTGGTGTACAGGGTTATTCCATCCCAGGTGCAGCACAATGACATTCTTAAGTCCATGGGGTTCCTATCAGCCCATGACTCCATCCCATCAAGGATCCTCTGAACAAGATCTTTGCCCTCCTTCCCAAGCATATCAATCCCTTCCTGCAATTTGATATAATTCCTCAGCTTTTTCAGGTGCACTCTGGTTCATCATCCAGGTCAGTAACAAAGAGGTTGAGCAGCATCAGCCCCAGTATTGACTGCTGAGGAAAGCTACTAGTAACTATCTACCAGCTGGACTTCGTACTGCTGATCTCAAACCTTTGAGCCCAATGGTCCAGACAGTTTTCCACTTACCTTGCAGCCCACCTATCCATTCCATATGTCACCAGTTGAACCATAAGAATACTATGGCAGACAAATATCTTGTTAAAGTCAAGGTAAACAGCCACTGCTCTCCCATCATTCACAGAGCCAGTCATCTATAGAAAACTAGCATAATGGTCAGGTACCTATTGCCCCTAGAAAATCCAGGCTGGCCTTTCCCAGTCATCTTCTTGTCCTTCATATGCCATGACATGGTCTCCAGGAGGATTCACTTGGTAACCTTCCCAGGGACTGAGGTGAGACTGAAGGTCCTATAGTTCCCTGGGTGCTCCTTCTTTCCCTTCTTGGCTTAACATTTGCCTGTTTACAGTCATCAGGAAGTTTTCCAACTTGCTGTGACTTCTCAAAGATGACTGACAGCAAATTTACAATGACACCAACCAGCTTCCTCAGCCACCTTGGAGGCACCCCATCTGATCCTTGGACATGTGCATGTCTGGCTTCCTCAGGTAGCCCCTCCTCAGCATTCCTCTAACATGGATCATGATTCACTCCCTCAGACAGTCATGAGGTTTAGGGACCTTAGTTGGCTGAGGGCAGATCACACCAGGAAAAACTGAGGCAAAGAAACCATTGAGTATCCCTTCTCTATGTCCTATGTCACTAGGCACTCTACCCCACTGAGCAGTGGGCTCATTTTCCTTTGGTCTTTCTTTTGCTGCCAATGCACTTACAGAAGCATCTCTTTGCTTTCCTTCACATCCCTCCTAGCTTCAATTCCATCTGAGCTTTGGCTTTCCTAACTCCACCTCTGCATGTTCAAGCACTGCCACTAAATTCCTCCCTGCTTCCACCTTCTGTATACTTCATTTTCCATCTGAGCTCTGTCAGTAGTTCCCGGTTCATTCATGCTGGCTTCTGCTGTACCTACCTGACTCTCTGCACATCAGAATGGACTGTTCTTGTTCTTTGAGGAACTTATCTCTGAAGATCAATCAACTTTCCTAGGCTTCTTTGCCCTTCATGCACCAGGGTGCAATGTAGAATTATCCATTCCATTTTAACTGCAATACAAACAGAGTTGAAGCTTTTTCTTTTCATTACAGTTTTAGGAATAAAATGACACACATACAGTGTTTTCTATGTTGCTATTCATCAATGCCACCTGATGTTTATAGGGATTGCAAGAATTCTTGGTTTTTTTATTAGTTCTGTGTTCAAAAATATTGGTCCCAGTTAGACCAAGAAGATCTTGTCCAACAGTCAAGTCAGAGACAGCCCTTCCAGTGATTCCAGAAGCTCTTAATCAATGAACCTTGGGTAGACAGCAATCACTAGGTTTTTGCAGAAAAGTTTAAATTTTAGAAAATTAGGGGTTGGAGGGTGGGGTGGGGTTTACCCTGTGTTGTGAAGAAAACACAGACCTGCAAATTATTCTGTAAAAATACTTGTTTATGTAGCAGAGCATATCCTGCTTGGGAACGGTTCACTCATGAAGCCCATGCAGGGAAGATTTTCTTCGCATTAATGAGGTCCCCAAGGCTGAGCTTCCATCTGATATTCCATCCCAGCCAGAGCCTTTTGGATAAAAGGGGTGGGGACAGACAACATATATCCTATTCATTGCTGGTTTGTCCAAGTCCTAAGATGCTGTTGCCACTACCAGTGTAGTTCTTGGAGAAGAGGAGGGAAAGGAGGAATGGAAAGCAGACTACAGAATTCGTTAGTACAAAGGTTGCACCATCCACTGTGCAGGTTATATAGTGTAAAAAAAGGTTAAAGTCATGTGGCATTTTGTTTCAAGAGTTTTCACCCACAACAATAAAACATTCCAAAACCACTCATATTTGTACTTTGATGTATAAATGTCTGAGAAGTAGAATTTTCATAAGATTGAACATCAGATCTTATTCTGAAATATCATCTAAATAATATTTTTTTTCTCAAAAGAACATAGGTTTGGAGAAAAGTGACCTACATGCTTATTTGCTGACACAGGAGAACAGGTTAACTTAAACCTTCTGCTTCATGTGGAGAGTTTTTCTGGTTAAACACAATCTCTATGCATACCAAGAAGCCTCCAGTAACTCCTCCTTTTTGCAGTCAGAATTGTATTAGTACTCTGGATATGAGCTATGGGACAAGAGGAATGAATCTGTGTACTCAGAAGACTAAACAGAGTCACTTGAATACAATAATGGCTTACATCATTTCCTACCCTGATGTAGCTAAAATATACTTCATCCTCAAATTTGGTGGATCACAGAAGGGTGCAAAGTGAAACGTGTTAGATAGACTTGGTCTCAAATTCCCTGACATGTTTCTCTTCAGATTGCAATCCCTCTGACCATTTTATGCATCATGACAAAGGCTAATTTGGACTTGTTGAGATACAAGACTTAGTAAAATTTTAGTTCAAGGATGATAGAACTCTCCTCTACTTCTCACTAATGCAGGCACATGACATTTTGATTGAGGTCAGTTCTGGCTGTCATTTAACACTTAACTAAGTTGATAGTATTTATCAAAGGTCTCATGAAAGGAAAAGAGCATTAATGTCTAAATTTCTTGATTTTTTTATTATTATTTTTGTTATTTTACTGTTGCTAGTTGCTAATATTATTAAAACAAATATCATAAAAGATACAAATAAGGGAATGAAATAGGTTTAAACACTGCTAAAAGTCAAGATTTTTCTGCTGGCAGCTATTTGTGGATCATATCTAACACTGAAAATTTCAGACTGATTTTTTTGAAAAATAAGTGGTGGGGGGGAAAGGGGACATGAAGATTTTTCTGTCAGAAAGTTTCCAGGCTAGAGGAATGATCAACGTTTTCTTCCAATTACAATTTTCGAAGCTGCAAATTCACATTGTTGAAATGAAAGACCTCACAGATATTGCTAATGGTCAAAAAAAACTTTTACATCTAGAACAGTCACACTTTATTTAAATTAATGGCTAACATACAAGAGCTTGAGTCTTAGATAGGTCCTCTCAGAGATACTAGAATGCAAATAATTAATAGATCATCTCATTGTAAGGGGTGAAGCTCAACATGAAAGTATGTAAGTACTTTAATGAATCAAGGCCCAACAGAAGTTCTTGAGTGACAGTTGTCAGTGACATCTTAAGTCATCAGCCAGCAGGGCTGCTAGCCATGTTCAGAGTCTCATATAATCCAAGCCTATACATTCAAATGCTATATCCCATATGAAAAGCCTATGAGACACAATTCTTTCCATATGTTCATATCAACCAACCTACTGCAACTCTACAGGCTCTTTCAGTATGTGCAGTCTGGGAAACTCTACTGAATACACAAAGGACTCCAGCCAGACTTGTTTGCTATGTTCAACTGATGGTTGTTGTCACAGCTGTATGATTTATCTGTCAAGGACAGCAGAGGTCCTAAAACAGCACCATTCAAAATTCTTGAAATGGCCTTGGAGCTACATGTGCTCATGCAGAGATATTAGAATGACAAGAGCAAAGACCGAGATTACTAGAATAAAATCTTCACTTGAGTGGCTGAGTATAAACAACAAATACCCTCAACTCTATTATCATTTTGGAATGGATGGGAGAACAATTTCATGTATTTGCTTTCAATTTCATGTGTTTTTCTATTAAAAAAAAGCATGAGCAGTGTAACATGGAGGACAGATTACACTTTTCAAAGACCTATTGAATTTTCTATAAGGGCTTAAGGCAGCCCCAGTGACTTAGAAGTTTGGGATACGATAACAGACACCACACCAACAGCTTTAGGGATAAGCAATCTAGCTCTAAATAACAGTACTGTAACAAATACAAATCAGCAGCTGTGGTGGGTTGACCCCACCAGAAGCTAAGACCCCATCCAGTTGCTTGCTCACTCACCCACAGAGGGATGGGGGAGAGAATCAGAAGGGCAAGGGCAAGAAAACTCATGAGTTAAAATAAAGACAGTTTAATAAGTGAGGGGAAAGCTGTGAGCATAAGCAAAACAAAATAAGGAATTCTTTCACTACTTCCCATTGGCAGGCAGATGTTTAGCCATTTCCAGGGAAGCAGGGCTTCATCACACATAATGGTTACTTGGGAAGACAAATGCCATAACTCTAAACGTCCCCGCTTCCTCCTTCTCCCCAACCCACCCCCAGCTTTTATTGCTGAGCACGGCACCATAATATGGTATAGGATATCTCTTTGGTCAGTTGGGGTCAGCTCTCCTGGCTGCGTCCCCTCCCAGCTTCTTGCGCACCCCCAACCAACTTGTTGTGGAGGGGCAGAGTGGGAAAAACAAAAGACCTTGATGCTGTACAATCACTGCTCAGCAGTAGCAATGACACTGGTGTGTTACCAACATTGTTTTGGACACAAATCCCAAACACAGCACCAGATGGCCTGCTATGAAGGAAATTAGCTCCATCCCAGCCAGACCCAGTACAGCAGTACTATTATAGTAGTGCTGTTATCTGGGCTGAAACACCAGCAAATCCAGTAATTCATTTTTCTTGCACTAAACTTCATTCCTGGCTCAATTAACTTAAGCTCAAAGACTTAGGTAAGCATGGCTGTCAGGCAGGCCAGCAGGAAGAATGGCACAGCTTCTCTGGACGGGCAACTCGGAGTAGCCACCGGGCTCAGGACATTCCAAATTCCCTGATCAGATTGTCCTCTTCTGAACTGTTCCCTCAGCAGGGAAAAGGTCTGTAATGCAGGTGGGGACCCTGCAGCTGAAGACACTCCAGGAGAGGACATGGGGCTGACAACACCTCAGAGCTACCCTTGAGAAAAGCAACATGGAAGAGATGTTATTCGGGAAATTGAGCAGGCTGTGATTTGTTTGGGCAGTCAAGGAAGTCTGTGAAAGCTGCCTGGTTAGAAAGCAAGATTCAAGCAAAGGCCTTGTACACTGGAATGTGACCAGGCAGGAGACTTTGTTTTCAGACCTTTTTATGTTGACTTGTCTCATTCAGAAGAACTGAATGTCCTCTAGTTAAAAAATGCTTTTTATTCTTAATTAAGGTGTTGTAATTTTTATATTCTAGCTCTCACATAGCTGTGAAGTTAAGAGGCCTTTTCATATCTTCTGATCTTTCACTTTGAAAGAAAGTGGAGGCAGATCCACCTCAGGGTCCTCGTCAGCTTCAGGCTCTATTTCACCGTTTACATACTGGCTTGGATACATAGTGGGAGTTCCCCCTTAAGTGATGAAGTTATTTGCAAGTTAGAAAATCGTTATTCTGACGTCTCCAGCTGGCACTGTACAGTTGCAGATTCTTTGGGGGTTCCTGCAAAGCACAAGCTTCATGACTGCAAACAGTTCGAAATGAAATGAAGAATGTATCCTTGTCAGCTGCTTCATCATTTGCTGTTAGACAGTATTTCAAGAAATAAAAGTTTTCAACATATAACCTCCAAATCAGTAACACTAGGACTATACTTACTGGTTTATTTTCACATTTGAAAGATAGCATTACTTCACAGGATAAACTGCAGCCAGAAAAGCTGTCTGATCCTGTTTAATTAACAATTACTATAATTGTAACTTTCTCAAAAATGAAAAAAAAATCAAGTTATTTTTAATTCATAACAGGAAGAATTAGATATAGTCAAGATGTATAGTCATGGGAAACTAATGGTCTCACAAAGCAGCACACAGGAATATACATACACGTACCTCCATGATGACTTCTGAATCTTGTGACTCATATCTGAGCATGATTAAATAAATATAACATCACTTTCTGGGCTATTAGAATCAAACTAATATATTCATAGCTGACCTGATTTTATTAGAGTGCAACAGTGGCACAGAGAGGTTGCAGATGATTAAAAAACCATAAGAGAAAAGCGCTACTGATGAGATAGGTCATACAATCAAGACTAAGACTGTGGTCTCAATACATAAAAGACACATTTTCAGTATAAAAAGAGAAGAAAGAACAGAGAGAAACATTGTCCCTGAAAGTGAAAAAAAAAGCTTTAAAATCAAGAGAGAAGCTTAAAAAACTGCCTTCAGATTAATATTGTAGTTTTAAGATGTCTCTTTGAGACCATCTCTGGGAAACACGGCACCCTGCAGTGGAGAGAGAAGAAACTTTGGAAAGAAATCCTCAGGGAGGAAGCAGAAAGCATGGCTTCACCAAAAGAGAAGTGGAGGTCAGCGGACAGAATTGCTTCTTTTCTTGCATGGGAAATGGCAAATAATGTTTAAGAGATTTCTTCAGGTCCTTAAGAATATAGACACTTTGCAGTGTAGACAGCAGGGATTTGGCTGTAACATTAAGTTCATTTTAATACCTTCTTTATGTGAAAGGAGAAAAAGACACCTGCTTCGATCTATCTAAAGTGAAGCAGAAGACCCCATGAAGAAATCACAGAAAGAAAGGTCTCTGAAGGCTTAAGAGTACCCTTCCACAATTAGGGTCAAAGGATATGACAAGGCTTAGGCTCTTGCTTTTCAGATCATGCTGCAACAGACAGTTATGTTGACAAACAGTGGTACCATTTGGCAATGAATACATTACACGGTGACTAGAATAGACTTTGTTGGGACCTTCACCTGCAGCCAGTAGGTCTTCATAATGTAACAGTCATTGCAGAGAGATTAAGTCAAATTCACCCTTTTGGTGTAAGCCACCAATTTCAATAGGACTGCTTGACTGATATTCAGGATGAACATAAGCATAGCCAGCACATCTGCAGGATCTGGTCTTAAGAATTTTGTCCATATTTTTGGGGCAGCCATTATCGGGTCTGGATATATGAATGAAAGTGGAGTTGCCTTACTGAAATAGTATTTTGTAGGAGCAGACAGTTGTAATTAAAAGATAATATAAAAGTGAGAAATAACACCCAGTGAACCAAATCTCTTATCGTCTATCCTACAGACTCACTTGAACATTTTCGTAATTACCAATATATTTATTTATTGAATGTATATCATTAGGTTATCACTCATATTTGGTTTTTATTTTTTAAATTAGGGCATCCATGCATGCATTAAAATTATGTGGGTTTTTTCCATCCCAGATTGGTGAATATAATGTACAACATATGGTGTAGGTAGATGTGGGTGGAAGTTTCAGAAATCATTTTGTGAGCAAAAGCTGAATTCTTGAAGGCAAGTAAATACACTCTCATTTCTGCTGCTACTCAGAACTCCCCTCTTCTGTGATCTGAATGTCGGGATTTGTGGTAGTAAAAGGAACTCCACTGCAGGTCCCATGATGATGTCTTTGGTCAGTAGAGAGACCCAACAAAAGCCTCACAAGCTGGAATGGGAGATAGTTCTGTGTACTTTCACTCCTGCCTTATAATTAATCAATACAACATAAATCAGGATTTTTGCCATATTAACTCTGAATATTAAATACAAAACAGCTCTGATGTGTTTGTTATTGAGGACATAATTGCCTAATCTGTGCTTCCACTTCCCTTTGCCTTTCAGGTATAAAAAAACAAATTGATATTCATGGAAAGAGTCAAACAAAAGAGGAATATTTATATGTCTGAACACTTGTAGCAGAGCTACATCATAGTTTCTTTGTGTAACTATTCCAAATGAAAACCAGTATAATGAGAAAGGGCATATGGATGTAGTAAAAAGGGATGAAGAAAATAAAAACTATAGGCTGTTGTTCACCTTTCAAAAAATTAAAACTTAAACTTAGCACAAATTGCATGTCTAGTTCTATCCCAAACATGTAGTTGATTATGTTTTACATAGTTCTCTAAAATAGGTTTTCAGGAACTGCGGTGTAGGAGGTCAGATAAATTGAAAGATATTTATTTTTGTAATAATTTAGAGACAATATATCTGTACATTACTTTTTCAATATTTGAACCTATGTGAAGACATTTCATGTAATAAGTTGTCCATGAAACTAAAAATGTTCTTACTTTAAGCATGCAAGTCACCCCACTAAAACTCGTGGATGTTAAGTATTCACCAAATTGTCTACATGGATAGGAATTTAAATCTCAGCTGAGCACTAGTGCAAGCTCATCAGGAAAAAACATTAGTTTCAAATCAAAAAGTTTAAAGGATGCTCAGAACCATGGCATTTGGATGCCTACCATACCAAAGGCTTCTTTTTAAGCAGAAGCAGCTCTTACCTTGAGGAGAGCGGTGTCCATCCACACCAGAACTTAATAACCCTTGGTAAAATCTTTCTGATCCTTGTCTACCTCTTAGACTAAATGCAGAAAATGCACACCCTAGCATTAAGACTAGCACCACAACATATCAGGAAATACACACCAGAAAAGGCAGATTACTGTGCCTGTACCTAGCATGAGTGGGGACTCCCTTAACTATCTCGAAGTCACAGACAGAGGCATGTGGCGGCCTGAACTGAGCATGAAAAGAAATGCGTAGGATAGAGCTAGAGTCTCAATACCACAGCACTCCTGTTATTTCATTTGTAAAGTGAGTGATGAGAATTTGATACATAATTGTGTCCATTAGCCCATGCTTTTGTGATGAAGTTGAACCCTTTTGTGTGCAAAACCAAGTTCAATAAATGTGTTGCAGAGCTTTCATGCACTTGCATGTCTGCACAGTAGCTCTCCAGAGGGATTTCACTGGCTACCCTCATGGGTATGTGGCAAGTCAACTTGCACATGAAAAGGGGGATGTAGGGGAAAGACACGTGGTCCTTCACAAAATAATGTCAATTTTATTTTTTCCATACATGAATTGCTGCAGTGCCATAATTCCAAGACCAAGGGAAAAGCTGCCAAAAACACAATGTTGAATCATGAATCAGGTATGCATGTGTGCTGTAGATCCAATTCAACCATGTAGGATTTTATTCCTCTCTGTGAAATTACATTGTTTTCTCAAAGAATGCGTGCTAATAGCTGTTGCCCAATATTTTGGAGAGGCAAAGCATGATATACTCTTGAAAAACATATTTTTGACATGCCAGTCACCATTACATTTCTCGGGCTGTGTTCTCCAGCCACCCTACCAATGCCACATTTTATGTAAGGTACACTATTAAATCCAGTTTCTCCTCTCACAGAAACCATTGTCAGCATTCCAACCCTCGTCACATAGGTATGAAAGGGGTTACAACTTGTGAAGCAGAGGATCATCAGGTCAATTAAATTTTAGTGAAAGGGGGCTATTATCCTGTCAACAAAGGTGATATTGTTATAAACCATTATGAACAAGATACACATGATAACATCCTGCTGTTGTGAATACAGTAATTACAGATAAGTAGAAAAAGAGTTTGCTCACCCCACAAAGCCTATAATGATTTCTAAAAAGTTTCTGTTTTCTATTAGAACAAAAGCTTGACCTTAGGAAGGCTGTAGAGGAAAGACAGGCAAGTTTGGCGAAACCTGGAAAGAGGTCTTCCCTCATCCAGATAATAAAGTCCCAAATGGTTATTGCAGCCATTCTTGGTCATCCTGCAGGACCTCTTCTATTTTGTATTAACATGGACTAACACAAAAAGAGTTGAAACAATGACCAATATTCACCCCTCCAAAATGCTGAATGAATACTCCAGTGACCAGAAAATTATCTCACCTTTCGTGGAAGATGGATGCGTGCCTGACTTCTGATTTGGTTTTTTCCTTTTCTTCTTATTTAAAAAATTGTTCATTACACTTACATTGTTCACTACAGTTAAAGGAAAAATGCATGTAAGACCTAAAAAGGCTTGTCAAACAGTCCAAATGAAGAAAATGTCTCACTGAAAAATTCTCCAAATTGCAACCAGTTCTATTACTTTAAATGTGAGAATGTTAAGCAATTTTATTCTTTCCTGAAGGGGTTTTGGAGAGAAAGGGTACATATTTCTAAATACACGCCGTTTCTCTTGCCTTTTATTTCAGTGACTGTGAAGATGTAGCTTCCAAACTGTCTTCATCCCTGACAACATGCACTGACACACTGTGCCCCATATTTGGAGTCTTGATGGAGACAGTTTTTTGTAACTAGTCACTTAGACATCCAACATTCATGTGCCAAACTGGGAATTCAAAGCAGCACAAGCTGGGTTAGCCACGAGTTAGTCCTCAGGTAGCTTGGATAGGCAATCTGACCAAGATAAGCACTGGGACACTAGAATAAAAATAAGGGCCCCACAGGTCAACCACCAGTATCATCTGGCAATTTCTGTGTGTAGATATTTCAGCTGATGGAGGCAACAAGACCTTTGATTATAATAATGTAATGGAGAAGATTACAGTTGTCACAAATATGAACTAATTACATTGGCAGGTGTGGGAAAATCATTAAACCCATAGCAATTACAAACTGGCTACTGTTTCAGTGGCTGAGGGATGTTATAATTTATTTATTAAGAACATAAAGATGAAATCACCCTTTTTATAGAACATCACTTAAAACAAAANTTTTCTTTTTTTTTTTTTTTTTTTTTTTGAAGAAGCAGTTGTTTATTTCTATGATCAACAACTTCATTAGTGGAAGAAAGATGCAGAAAAGGGGGTAAACATACTTGAATTGATACTACTGCAACTAATTTTTGGTGAACAGATTATTTCCCAAAGAACTACTCTGTGACCCTAATATTTTTTTCTTTTACCATTTGCAAATCTGCCTGAAAACAGAAATGTGAAGTGATTCTCCATTACTGACAGATTCTGTGTACTTTGCCTCCTGCTATTTATGCCATGTTTGTGTAATGCAGGAAAACTTTCTTTCACTCCAGTTTTGACTGGAACCAGACCAAAAAAAATAATTTGGAAAATGTTTTTGTCAGCATGGCTAATTCTCTTCAGAAAGCTCTCTCTTTTTTTAATCACTTGATGGACCCTACATGAAAAAATCTTGTTTTCAAAATGTCAACCCATGATGTTTCAACCTAAGACTTTTCCATCTTTGGAAACAGACACCCTTTCTGCTTTCCATTTACAGCTTTGGATTTTCTGTCAAAGCTTCTAAATTCCTCTCTCTTGTTTTTGGAATTAAAAAGGTGGTGACTTTTTTTCAAAGGTTTTCCTGCAAGACTAAAAGAAATTGAACATTTTATTTTTATTTAATTTAGAAATATTCCATGAAAATAACTCATAATCTTTCAGGAAAGAGCCTTTACCAAAAAGGAAAAAGGATATGGTGGAAATGTCTTTTATCCCTTTTTATAACAGATATTATGATGAAGGCTGTCATAGAAATGTTACCATTCTGCAGAGGACAGTGTAACAGAACTTGTTATTTCTAATCCTGTCAATCTCATTTGGTTTTGCTATTCCCTGTGGTACTATGCTTTGACAGAGAAACTTGCTAGGAAAACTGCATACAACTAAATTAACATCAGAATAGAAAAATGGGAAAGAAAGTGGTCTCTTCAGGTCCCACTTTTTTTTTGAAGACACAATATGCCTGCAGAAATTGACACCTTTAGAAGTAAAGCAGCTTTGGGGCTGGACTCAGTCATACACCGCTTTTTAGTTCTTTGACATAACGAGGATAAGACTGAGACCTGAAGGGAGCTCAGTATGTTTGGTTCTGGTCTGTCAGCAGCAGACCTTCTGCTAATGTGGATCTAATACTAACAAATAAGACCATGTCCTCACTAACTCATACTGAAGTAGCTTGTATGATTGCTATCAATAATCTGTGTTTCAAAGCCCCTTGAGTTTTGTTGCATTGATTTTTCTTCAATTCCATATGCTTTATGGAACAAATTTAATGACATTGAGAAACTGGTGGAAGAAACTTTTACCATTACATTACAGAAACACTATCATAATACCGTAATGCAAAATAAAAGAGTAATATCTGCAATCGTTTTGGTCATCCTAGAAAATTGGTCTTTTGAAGAAGTGATCACAATGTTTACTTTTATAAAGGTAAAAAAGCAATCTGAGCCCTCAGGGAAAACTTTTATTGAGTTTTGTTGAGCTTTTATTGAGTTTTGTTGAGCTCCTAGCAGTATCCTTCAGTAATAACTAAATCTTAACTTTCCTTCTTCTCTTCAGACACAAACATTTCCTTCCTTTTCTGCTAGCCTTCACCTCATGAAGCTAAAAATTTTGAGCAAAATCCAGTTTTGGACATGCTTCTGAGGGATGGCCTGAATGAAGTGCATTTTGTTTTAAAGGCACCAACCTCAAAATAATGGTGTTACTTATCCTTTGGGATCAGTTTTCAAATGTATCATCCATCTGATCGTGGTTTCTAGCAATTTCCTCTTGCAAATCTGATAGTTCCGGTCATCCAGTGGACTGTAGCTGTGATGAAGACTGATGACCGGTGAGGGCAAGGTGGTTCTTCACAGGGGCTGGCACTACAAACAGTTTTTAAGACAGACACAGGCTTACTGTGTACACAGACTTAAATTCTTTAGCATCAGTGATGATGTATTTCAGAAGCCTGAGAGCTGGATCAGACAGGAGGGGTGTTTCATACTAAAAATGGATGGTAAAAGTGTATTTTGAGGAATGCACTTTGTTCCTAAAGGCTATCTCAGTCAGAAAGCTCTGACTTTTCTAGCCATGAACTCGACTTTGTAACTGAATTGCCCCTCTGATTTCTTTCAATCAGACAAAAAAGCAAGCAGCAAAACAGCTCATGTTGACATTTTAGACTATGCGTGAAGGAGGAGGCCATTGATTCTGTTGGCTTCTCAACAGCAACATGACCATCATCCTCCCCTTTCAGCACCGAGCTCCTGAAATAGCTGACAGATTTCCTGCCAGTTGTCATGTGTAATCATTACACTCAATTAGGCCCAGAGCTACTGAGGGAGAGGGCACACTCAGGCTCTTATCGCAAAAAAACCCACTAATTTATTCTTATGCAAGGTATAATATTCAGCAGAGAAAAATGGAAACTCTTTTGTGCAGCTAAAAATTACCACTATTCTAAGTCCTGCAATTACCAATGTTTTAACTCCTGCACGGTCCTAATTTTTTCTCTACGGTCTCTTTTCACTCACATTCTCATTATCCAAAAAAGTAAAGTCCAGCTGCAGCAATAGATATCATCTTCCTGAAAGCTACAGGAGGGTGGAGGCGGGGGAAGAGGAATGTGGTTTTGTCTGACTCACTACTAGACTCTCCATCTTGGTGATTATCAGATCCTTAAATAATATTTCCCTTAGGCGCTCCAAAGGCACAAAATCACATTTTATAATGTGCTCATCCATCAGATAATAAAAGTGTTTCTTTTAAACAAGTACCAGTGAAATTCCTCCTAGCTCCCATCCTTACCAGAGCAGTTTGTATGCTTATGTCACATGCAGCTTCCATGAATTAGTGATAAATGGCAAAAACGGCAGAAGGTGACTCAAATTTCAGGAGTGCTCATTTGTAGACATTCCATATTATAGCACATTCAGAAGTGTTCAGTCTTCTAGCTGTGATTGCATGGAGTTTGTATTTGATAAGTACATTCACTGAAATGTGATCTTACTGCAAAATTAGAAACAATTAATGAATAGTAATCATTTATCTCCTTTCAATGGCATTATTTGTACTTATCATTGAGCCTTTGCACTCAGGTTTGTAACAGTATTAACCGGAAAAGTGTTACTCTTTACAAGGTTTATTTTAAGTGATATTATCAGAGGTACTATACTCCAACCTGGTAGGAGAGGATAGGCTAGAAAGATCATTGCAGATTCTAAAGTAGAAACAGTTCTATAATGTATCTTTTCCTAATTAAATCTGAGTTTAAATTTCCAATGAATCAAGTGATATTCCTGGGAATATTCTTGCCCCCATCAAGGGACTGGGTGCTATGAACAATGAAGTCAAATTACATTTAGAATGGAATAATTTGTTCATTGCTACTGTCAAAGAAAGGAATCTCTCTAAAGGTTAAACTAGTTAAAGTGATCTCAGTCACGCTATTAAGGCAGCTTTCTGATACACTGGCAAAGGAGCAGCTCATTAAAAAGACTTAGTATTGTTAAAGATTTCCTTGTTAAAGACTTTCTTGACTGAAAACCAGGGCAGAAGGAGCAGAAATGAACCCTAAACAATTGCAACACAAACTTTCAAGTTCAAAATACTTTTTCTGTACTCAGAAAAGCTGTCTTTTATGTCACACATTTTTTGTTTCATCAAATATTTCTTTTTCTTGACAAGACTCTGGTCCAGCCTCTGGGCACAACGTATGCATATACAGCCCCAGTTCTTGCCACCCGACCCCTTTCAGATCCCAACTGCACACGTCGCTGGCTATGTGTGCACCATGAGAGGATGTGTGTTTTTACAGGTTTTAATTGGGCTGGCTTGTGCTATAGCTGCAGCCCAGCGTCAGCACAGCCTGCTGACCTCCTTAGCCGTTTGAGACGCCAGTATGGGCTCAAGTGGCTGACACAGACATCTCAGCTCAATGGTTATCCAAATTAGATAGATCACACTGAGCTTAAGTATGTCTATATACACTGTGATCCCTCTTTTAATGCGTCTGTAGGTGTACCTCCCCTCTTCGTATCAGACTAGGGGAGGGGGATGTGAAGAATGAATGACCTCTTGCAATTATTAAACTTGCTGCTTTCAAATGGGCCCCAGGAAGTTGTTTTGTAAGGAAGCCACATTTCCTTCTGCTTTTGGTGGATACCCCTTATTAGGCATTTTGACTGAAACTGAGGGAAACTTTTGAGTTCACTTTCCATTCTGTATTTCAAGCATGGTGTGCCAGGTTGAAAGTTTAGGTCAGATTCTGCTATTCTTGCCTGCTTTCAGCACAACTTCTGGAAACTTCTGGAAATATCTGTGGGCCATACCATAAATGTGCTAGTTACTGAGCAAGGTTCTATTAACAGTTACTAAAGACGTCAGGATTTAACCCATAATAAAATGACCCTAAAATTGATGCACTTGAGTGCATTTGCAACTGCATTGCTGTTCATTGTGCCCAAATTCTTTTTTAAAGATTAATTAAAGCTCAAACTCTGCTGATAATGCAGCACATTTTGAGCTCTGGAGAGCTGCCATTGTACCATACTCATAATTTTAATGCAATTTTAGTATAACCTAAATTATATTATATAAATAATATAATGTACTCTATATCTATAGAGTATATATGTAAAGAAATGCTTCCTAAAGCATTCCTAAAGCATCTTCCTTTTGTTGTTGTTATAATGTTTCTCTTGCTCTGGAAAGTGTTTTCACCTCTAAGGAGTTATATACCAAAGCAGACAACATAATGTTTGCAAAGAAGGTTGTTAGAATTTACTATTCTTTTTAAATCCCCATAATTGTCTCAGCATTAACATAGATATTAATAAGATTCATCACCAAAAAAAAAATATGACTTCTCTTTCCCATATTTTAGAGCACACAAAAAAAAGCCTCACTGTTCAATCTTCATAGTGGCCACACTAAGTTTGTAAAGAGTTACATTTTGCAAATGTCATGTTTCCTGTTTTCAGTCATTCAAGCACCAAAGAGTTGTATTTGACTTGAAATTGTATCTAGGCTGAGTTCTTAGCTGATTTGTTTTTACTATGATTAAATGCGGTGCTTTACTAAGGTCAAGGCTATTCAGTCCATGTTCAGTCATCACTGACAGTGAAGGGTGTGTCCAAAGGACCGTCTCTTTCTATGCCTGAGCTCAAACAGGGAAGCACTACAGCGCACCAACTTCTATGCACCGGTGGCTGGCTCCCACTGGCTTACAGCAAATGCTCTCCAATATGACAGGTGTCTTACTTTTCAACCAAATAGCCCGGACAATGAACACTTCTAGATGAATACAGTATTTCAGAGAACTGGAACTAAATCAACTAGTGATGTTTAGAATACTCTTGGAAGCATGCTGTGTAGCCACAGGTACCTTGGGTCTCATCTTCAGAAGCAATGCCAGCAGTGCAAACCTATTTTTTTTCTCAGAACAGACAAAGCTTTTGTTTGTTTCTTTTTTGAATCGGACTACTGTCTAGTCTAGATTGTTCTTGAGAATGCTTGTGACAAAAACTCTGTTTTACTTCCAGTTTGAAAATCAGACATTAGTAAGAGGAGGGTGGCAAAATGAGGTCTCTATTCTAGGAGGCAAGTAAGGGTAAGCACCGTTTCCAATTATAATAAATGGCTTTTGACCAGTTGCTGCTAACACTGACCTCCCATAAACAATGAAACAATCATAACACAGCCAATATCAGAGCATTATTTTCATGTATGGACACTACACTCGCATTTGGTGATAGCTCTTACGGTACACAAACCACCTCCAGTTCTGAGATCTCTTTGGACAACACGCTTTCACACTAGTTTTGCCAGCAATGCAGGGCTCATTCAGGTCCTCCTTTCCTGAAGATTTGTATCCCATTTCCCACCTTGGTGCTCACAGGCTGTTGGGACTGGCAGCTGGATCAGACACAAGTATTACCTCTTGTGAAAATGGCAGAAACAATGGCCTTGTTCCTAACATGGTCTTCCTGCACATTCTCCTCTCTTAACTTTTAACTACATTATCAGTCTTTTTTTTAGTTTGTTGTTTTAAATTTAACCAACCAGTTCTGATTCTCTCTCTAAGGCTTCCAAGAGACTTCAGCTGTTTTTTCTTCCCTCAAAATATGTCTTATGCAATCTTACTACTCCCTATACTAGCCTTACCCCATTTGTAGTACATGGACCACAGATGATCCACAATATGTTGAGCAATCTGAGAAAAAAAAAAATTTAGAAAGCCCACAATGCATGCATACCTTTCCCTCCCCTTCCACACCCTGTTGTTCCCCAACCAGGCAAACACATGTGCAAAATGGCAAAATGGGGCAGGGGGGAGAATAAAAATAAAAATAAAAATGAGCCAAAATTTTGCACATTTGTTATATGATTGTAAATAAAAAAATCCTGTCAGCATTGTATTCTCACACAACATATCCATTGTTAAATTAATGCTAAGACACATAGGCAGGGCTTTGAAATCTATCTAGCTATACAGGTACATTTTTTTTCTTTTTCTTTGTTTATTGTTTTTTACTTAACAATTTTTCCTTCCTGCCTTTTTTTCATTCCTTTTGTTTGTTTGTTTTGTTTTAGAATATGTTGAATGTAGCCACCTAAAACTAAGGAAGCAACATACCTTTCAATGCTTTTTCAAATGAAAATCACCAGGTACTGAAATAGCACTCTGCAGAAAATAATTGCAGTGTTAGAACTTTAAGCCAAAGAGGCAATACAGTTGCCAAATGTTTACAACACAGAATGACTCTATTTCAACTTTGTAAATACTTAGTAGAGAGCAAAATTATCTTGAATGGCAGATAGCTTTCCACCTGAGGGAAAGTTTGCTAAGAAAATAACATCTTCAAAATGAGTAGAAACATGATGAAGACTTCAGGGGAAAATGTTGGGCTTGTGAAGTCAAGGAGAAATTGATGAATGTTGTGGCATTTCCTCATCTTTCTCAAAAATAGTAAATGATAAATACAATAAATTAAATAGTCAAAAATTATTAGAAAATGGGCAGTTGTGTTCTTGCTTTTCAGAACAGGTTTGGATGTTGCTATTTGGTAGAAAATTATTTAAGGTTGAGAAAAGTTCTTCCTCCTTGACCCACTACTTAACCATAAACATAACAAATATTTTAAGGAAGAAGACTGCTAAATGAGTTATATTTAGATAACCCTGGACTTAAAAAAAAAAAAAAAAAAAATAAGAAAGAAATGGAAACTCCCCATTTTCTGATTTAGATTGAGAAATAAAGCAGTAGGTGTGTTGTTACCATTTCTGGCAGCTTTCTTGTGATTCTTCCTCCCCAACCCACATTGTAATGATAAAATCATCAAAAGAAAGAATCCACAGCAAGACCCTGTGGTTGCAGAGCTTTTCACACATAATCTTCACATTATAGATCAACAACTTGCATAGCAGTTGTATCTAAAAGGAGCACATTAACATTTTAATTATCCATAGTTTTAGTCAAACAATTTAAAGTATTAATTCCATTTCCTTGACAGCAACTGTAACCACATCAAGAAAATCTGGATTTCACAGCTGTCATATTAGTTTCCTAAATGTTTTATTTATCACTTTTTGCCTCTTTCCCTCCTTTATTCTGTAACCAAGTAATAGACAGAAAATGCCATGCAGATTTTTTTCCAAAAATAATAGTCTCTAGCTGCAATGCACCATTCAGACATGCTCTGCTGGAGACTGAAATGTCTTTGATGTTATGTGGCAGTTGATAGAAATGTGTTAAATGAGATGGTATATTTGCCAAAGATAAATTCTAGTTTTCTACAGGCAACAGCCTGTGCTCCACCATTGTATGAGATTTTCCACCAAGAATGCATTAACAAGAGTCCCCCTTGTTTCAACTTACTAAACTGTTTGGTTTGGATAGAAGGATAGGTTCTACTCATTTTTTATTTAATTTTATTTTATTTTTTTTAAATGAGGAAGTCTTGTGACTGCATCTTCTGTGACTTCTACTTTATTTCTACCTTAAAAAGTAGAAGCTTTTGTTTCTGAATCTGCGATCCTTCACGTTTCTTCTGCAGAGGCTCACTATCTTTTAGAGGATCCCTAAATTCTTTGATTACTTCTTCCCTTGTCTTTCCATTGCTTAGATAAGGGGGTCATAATTTTTAATCTGAGGAATTGTCTCTCTTGCTCAGTGTAGTACCTACCCATACATTTATTTCACACAGAGATTTGGCTGGCATCAGCTAACTCACCACTGTGATGCCTAAATTTCATTCATTAACTAGGTTTCCATCAAGTTGTTCTGCAGTCTCATATTCATTTTACCACAATGTCTTCAAAAATTGAATAATAGCCCAGAATTATTCGTTAAAACTCATCTTTTCAGTCATTCCCAGTGGTTACTAAATATTTTCTTGTTTATGGATCTCCTCCTTGAAGGCATGTTTACATGCACACTGCAGTGCTATTATGGATAGAGGAGCTATCTTCAAATATAATACCTTAGAAACCAGAAGTCATTTTGTCACCCCAGAACAGAGCCCTACATGAGTTAATTTATAATGTCAAAAAACATTGTGGTACTCCAGTCTGCTGTGGCAAGGTTGTTTCAGACTATAAAAAGCCCCCTTTTTAGTAATGCAGTTACATGAACAAAAAAGCTAACATAGCATCACCTTGATAAAACCTGTTAGTCCTTTGTACTAAAGTAGCACTTAATGCATGCCCCTGTAACCTCCTTGTATCCAGAAGAATATAGCATACTCATGACTGCTATACAATTATTTAATGTCTTAAACCTATTGCAAATCTGATAAGCATTGCACTCCAACGAACGTCCATCCATATGCAATAATACTATTTACACAATTCAACTAGAGGTTTTTATGGGCTTACTGCTCTGCATTTTCCTGTATAGCAAATACTCTTCCAATGTTTTCCCCCAGCATACATACGTACATTTGTAATACTACAACTCCGAACTGCATAGAGGAGATTTAAAAATTGACATGGAGAGGTCAAGAGAATTGTCTAAACTTTTCTGTGTGGGAAAAAAGTTCCTCCTCTTCTCCCATTTTATTTCCTATGAGGAAGAGAGGTTGACTTCGAACTCGGTGATTAAGGCTCATTTGATCAGAGGCTCGCGTTACCATGACAACACAGAGGGATCAAAGCCAGCTCTGTGAAAGTCAACCGAGCTGATGCCAGCCGCCTCCTCACAAAAATCTTGCAGAGCCTCAAGCAATTCTTCACCATCCAAAGCACATCTGGGCTGCTCCGGCATTCCCTTACCCACTGCATAGGTGGACTGGTCCTTCCAGGCTCGTGAGTCTATGTCCTCAGCAGTACAGAAAGAAAGAAATCTCTGGCAAATGAGAATGGAGGACTGCATGACATTTCATGCTTGTCATATGCATACCTTGCATTCATTGATTTCCCTCTGAATGCATTTTTTTGTGTGAGTCACTTTCCATTTGTATTTCAAAATCAGTAGTCAGCATACTTACCAACTCCCAATGACAAACATTTTATAAGAATATTCTAATTTATAGCTTCTTCCCGAGGTCCCTGTATCCACTTTTCAAGAATGGTGTAAGATAAGTACTGGGTACTAAAATGTAATGTGTAGAAATGTTTTAGCAAGAAAAATGTAACTGCCGTCTCATTGTCTTAAAAGCAAAGATGGAAGATTACAACGGTAGCCTCAAAGTGAAAAATTATCCATTCAAATTTAAAAAGTATTTTCTTAACCTCAGCTTGGAGCTGGAATAAGACCAAACAGATGCGCTCCATAACATAATAGATTCCCTGCAGTATGGTTTTGTTTAATTAACTAAAGAAAAATTAACAACTTACTAAAGAAATTATTCAGTATGATATTTCCAGAGATAAAATTTCCAGGCTCATTTGTTGAAATTAATTAATTAATTTAGAGTAAAACAAAATTAGCAGATCTCCGATGGGTCCATTTTCTTTCCCTCGTGATAAAGATTTATTTTACTTTTCTAAGCAACATTATAGACATTAGATCATTTGATGTAACAATGCTTTGCTGCAGTTGTGAGAGTACAGACATGTCTAAAGATAATTTAAACTATTTTTGGAAGGTTTTGCTCTGGAATCCTTATACCAGAAAAGGATCATAAATGCATTCTGGTCAACTTTTCCTACCTTGTTCAGGCAACATCTGAGCTGTGTTCATACCCAATAAGCTTCCATCTGATAAGTTGGACCACTGTGTTAAGAAAAGTGTGATCTTAGAGCAAACACTGCTGCAGAGACGGACCAGAAGATGCTGGTGTACAACAAGCTGACCACGAGCCAGAAATACACCTTCATGGCAATGAAGGCCAACAGCCTCCTGGGCTGGAACAGGAAGAGCATTGCCAGTGGGTCGAGGGCAGTGATCCTTTCCCTCTGCCCAGCACTGGTGAGACACACCTGGAGTTCTGGGTCCAGCTCTGGGCTCCCCAGAACATGAGAGACAAGGAGAGAGTCCAGTTCACTGGAGAGACTCCAGTGAAGGGCCACAAAGATGAGTAAGATGAGAGCTTGGAGCATCCCTCATATGAGGAGAAGCTAAGAGAGCTGGGGCTGCTTAGCCTGCAGAAGAAGTCCCAAGGGGATCTTATCAATGTGTATAAATATTGACCAGGGGCGGGAGGTGGGGAGTGGCAGGGAGCAAAAAAGTTCAGGAAAAAGCTGTGCTTCACTCAATGCATGATATGGCTGGCAGCTCTGGAATCAGTAAAGCTTGGCTGTCTTATTAACACTTGCAGTTTTCAAGGTAATTTGATAAGCACAATTAAACTTCAGAGATTTAGGCATCAATTGCAGTACAGGACTAGATACACCACCTTTCTGTGAAGATACTACTATCTGATCTGAAGTAGAAATGCATAGGACCTCAGAAAGTAATTTTGAAAAGCTGCTGATCTCCAGCTCAGCTATCAGTGTAATTTAAACTTGCTAGATTTGAATGCAGTGGAGAATGAGTCATTCCCTTGTGTAAGCCAGTCTTTGTACCCAGGACAAGAATATTAAAATCAGAGCTTATCTTACAGCTGTGAACACTACAGAATACTTCTGTTCTGCATTTAAATGTTGAAAAGAATAAAAATCTGTTAAGGGACCAGACAGTTATAGAAGATAAAGAGGGACAAAAGGCAGGAAATGAACAAAGAAAGTACAGGAAAGAACAGCAGACAAAAATACAATTTAAAAAGAAAAAAAGAAAGGAAAACAAAGACCCACATATTTAGATATGAAAAAACAAATTATTATAGAAAATGCCACCAGCACACCAAAGTAATGAAACAAACAGGAACTAAAGAAGTGATGAAACAATACCATGAAATAAGAAGACCCTTCATCAGAGAGAAAATTTGAAGAAGAAACAAAAGAGGTGAGTAAGATTTCATTCCAAGGAGCAATGTAGCTAGCAGTCTGGAATTTTCTCCATGTTAACATCTGCAGTAGGGATCATTTGTTTGAAGCCCTACTGTAGGAAATAGGTAAGAAGGATGACACTGGTCCCTGGAAGGTGTCCAGGACAAAAAATGTTGGATCACTAAAAAATTGAGGATATTGGCATATGATTTTCAAAGTTGTTGAGATATGCAAGCTCCCATCAGTGTTATTTGTAAATGTTGAACCCCACTGAAACTACTGAAAACCCACTGAAACCCCACTGAGCTAGAAAACCTTAGTTTAAGCTGCTTTAATCAGCCTCTGCCACATAGATCCCATTCTTACACACACCCCTTATCCTACTCCTCCATCACATTTGACTTGTGCCATACCAGATGGAGGTACAGACATTCACCTCATTCTGGGGTGCATCAAACATGGCATAACCAGCTGGTCAAAGGAGGTGATTATCCCACTGTATTCAGCGTTGGGGCAGCCTCACCTTGAGTGCTGTGCGCAGTTCTGGGGCCCACAATTTAAGAAGGATGTGAAGGTCCTTGAATGGGTCCAGAGGAGGGCATCAAAGCTGGTGAAAGGACTGGAAGGAATGTCCTATGAGGAGCAGTTAAGGACTTTGGGTTTGTCTAGCTTGGAGAAAACGAGGCTGAGGGGCAACATCATTGCTCTCTACAGCTTCCTGAGGAGGTGACATGGAGAGGGAGGTGCCGAGCTCTTCTTCCTGGGATCCAGTGACAGGAACTGTTGAAATGGCTCAAAGTTGTGTCAGGGGAGGTTCAGACTGGACATTAGGAAGCATTTCTTTACCGAGAGGATGGTCGAACACTGGCACAGGCTTCGTAGAGAGGTGGTAGATGCTCCAAGCCTGTCAGTGTTTAAGAGGCATTTGGACAATGCCCTTAACAACATGCTTTAACTTTTGGTCATCCCTGAACTGGTCAGGCAGTTGGACTAGATGATCATTGTAGGTCCCTTCCAACTGAAATAGTCTATTCTATTCCATTCTATTCTATTCTATGTAGAGAAGCATCTAGATTAAAACTGATCCAGAAACTTTTTTTTAAAAAAGGGCAGTTATAGTGCATCAGCTGTGCCAGAACAAGGAAAGAAGCCAGGCAAGAATGGTGGACAACTATGGTGGACAGTGGTGTCCATCACAGACAGATGATAGGTAGATGTAGTGCTGGATTACAACGTCCCTTAAACTGCCTTAAACCAGCCTCGCTGGTTGCAGCTAACGCTGTAAAAGGCATATGGGTAATTTACCACAATGTAACCACAACATTTTTTAAAAGGTNGGGGGGGGGGGGGGGGGGGGGGGGGGGGGGGGCCTCACCCTCCAAAAGCTCAATTTCTGTCTCAGTTTCTGCTGTCTAATCCAACTACTTCCCTTACACCAGTTGAGCACTCATCAGCTCACTAAATGCATAGAACAGATTTGAATAATGAGTTTGACTTTTCTGAGCTGAGGGCACTCCTGAGGCTCCCTGAGTGAGAGATCTAGTGAAATAGAAGAGCTTGGAGTAGGACCACCTCTTCAAGTGGCTAATAGATTGCTTTGCCATTTTCTAGAAGTGTATCCCATCTTTGTCCCACCATTTAGACATTTCTTCTTGCCACCCAAATACCATTCATGCTGGGTAGTTTTGAAGAACCTATTGCATCCATACTTAGATAATGTAATTCTCACTGCAAGCTAATACTCCTAGGCCAATGCCTTCGCAGAATGCCAGAAGATGTATGGAGCACCATTTTAGAAAGAACGAGTTACAGGCTCTCTCAAAAAGAGAGTGAAAATAGTGAGCCTGTGCAGGACCTAAGTTCCCTTGAAGATGATATATTCAGCTTTCAGGATCCAGAGCAACCTATCAGGAAATGATGACAATGAGCACGTTTCCAAAGGTGTCTGCTGCAATGGTGGTGAGCTGCTACCAAGTACCTCTGCTTCCTGGGGACCCCAGGGCAGGTGCCTACAACTTTTCAGCCCCATTCATTCTATTATTCTACCATTATTATGGGTAAAACAAGACAACCCAAATGTCCTAAAGTCATCTAGCTCCCATGTCATAGGGTACAAAGCTCCTCTTCAGTCCTGGAGAAGAGTTTACTCCAAAACATTTTCTCTGAAAAATGTTCTTGTTTTGGAACAATATGTTTCAACAATGTTCTATTTCCCTGAAAATATTCTAACAAGTTTTTGTCTGCTACTCTAATTGCAGATAAAAGACTCAACCACCTGTTATGCTTTCTGCATGTTTAGAATATTTATGTGAGGAATTAATTCAGCTGTTTCTCCTTTAGTGGTTTGGAACCCAGCAGAAGTCCTACATCGTCTCTGAAACACCACCACACAGGGCACTGGTGTTGACGGGTGTGGCCCCTTGGGCTGCCATGCTTTGCAGCCCTGGTGCACCATCTGGCTCTTCTCACTTAAATTCTTTAAACTGGGGAAGAGAGACTCTCTTAGTCTTGCAAACCAACGTGCTGGAGGAACTAACCTAAAACAGCTAGTCAGACTAAAATGCTGCTCCTTTTTTCGTGTTCTAGTAACCAGGAAAACAGGAACAATGATGGTGCTGAATGTACCGTTGCTGGTGTCAAAGCTGGTACACAACAAACTGCATAGGTCAATTTACATTACTCAAACCAGTTATTTTCAGACCTCGAGCAGCATTGCCAAATGAATGGTAACATCCAGTTACCTTTAGTCATGTTTTCAAGGTTTTCTATACAACTGTGACAACACAATACTTCCTCAGTCTCTTGTGGGGTTTTTTGGTTTGATTTTTTTTTTTAATTTTCCCTTTTTCTTAATGACAGGTGACAATTAGAAGTAAGAGCTAGGAGAGTAGCCAGTATGCAATACTGCTATGTCTCTGACAGGCAGGGAGAAGAGAACAGTGTTTGAAAGCAGGAGTGAAGACAGGAATAAATGCTTCCCCAGTGATATTTCCATGCACATTATCGAATCCTCCCCAGCGTATGCACACATGCACTGAAATTTCATCCACATCTGTAGAGAAGTAAGTCTGATTTTTAGCATGCCAATTTACAGAGGCTGAACAAGGTGAAAGATAGATAGTCTGTCATGAAGAGTATGATTTAAACAAAACTTTCTTGCCTTTGGAGGATTTTCCCTATTAGACTGTAGACAACCGATAAAGTAGGATTTATTCTTAAACATCGTTGCATATGGGGGTGGGGGGCGGAGGATTGTGGAAATGTATTGAAAGTTCTGCTTCTCTGGGCACATTAGAGAGAAATAGCTGGTAAAAGAATCTTTATTCAGATATGTCACTACAGGGAATCCTACATCCAAAAGGATGAGCATCTGTGCTGCTTCTGCAAACACCTGCATACACAGCTGAGAAAACACTGCATTATTTAGGTCTTATTTGTCATATCACCAAATGTCTCAGGCCCTTTCCTCCCCACATCTTTCCCATTGCCTTTACTAAATCAGGAAGCTTAATTGCTCCTTCTGTTAAGTCTCAAAGATCATTTGTCACTTCCATCCATTTTATAAATGTGATTCTTTCTAGCTGAAAGAATTATCCCAGTATCCATTAACCATTTTAAGCATAAGCTGTTTTGTTCAATTCTTTTTCCATTTTTTTCTCTTGTATAGTAATTATAGTGAACTCTGATTAAAACCATTCTCTTTAGGCTATTCCAAGTAAGCAATTCAGATATTACAGCACGCAGGGAAACCCACTACCTGATTTCTTTGTGGTAGGGGACCATAACATTCATATGGGCACAATTTGACCTTCTGACAAAACCGAAACAGGTGTTTCATAGAGCTTTCACAAAACAAACTAAATCTTTCTGGGTACAAAAAGTCAGCAACCATTGCATATCCAGCCATCTGGCACTGTGGTGTTTCAATTATTTCCTTAGCAGTTTGCTTGTAGCAAATGTATTAAATCTCAAAAAAGATGTGATGCAAAATAGAATTTTGCAGGGAGATGTTATAATGAAGGTGACTTTTAAAGACTGTTTCAGCAATGGTGCATATATGGGTGTGTTCATGTATACATAAGAATATATAAGAATTTTAAATCAGTAAAACTAAGGGGTTTTTTATTGATGTGAAAATCTCCTTATCATAAAGCCTCAAGCGTTCAATGTCAAGTAAATCTCCTTAGCAATAATAACAGACACACCATAATTTTAACTCATTGGACTATTACATACAATTTTTTTTCTTTTGTTTTTAATTAAACATTAATTCTTGAACATGTATGACACGTTTGCTTGCAAGATGGACTGAGTTAAAGGCCCAGTATACCATCCTAATTAACATTACTTTTACCATAATTTCTTAAAACTTACAGGGAATCATGAATTGACATGAGGGGAGATAGAAATGACCTTTCCCAGCAGTGCATGAAGATTCAGAATAGCAGAAAGATAAGCTAGGGGTGGGTGCAATCTTAGCACCACACTTTCAGTCACTGGTTAGTCATGTGTGATTTTTCTGCTGGCTTGTACTAGCTCTTGCCTCCCTCTAGAGTCTTTAGTCTTGCACTTAACTTTACTCAAAAAAAATTTTTTTTTCTTTGTTATTAAATGCTTAGAGAAAATGTTTGTTCCACATAGACTGAAAACATAGACCTGTGTTTGCCCAATAGACTACAAATCATCCCTGACCTGAACACAGCTCCTTAAGGCAGGAGCTGTGCAGGCTGCACCAAGGATTAACATGGACCCAACTGGTTAGGACGGGACAGGAGACACTGTACCCAAAGAATGACCATGGCAGGGCTGTACTAACTCAAAATATCCCTTTAGAAGCTTTTATTAGGAGAGTTTTTACATTGTACTGCTATCAAATTTCAGGTTTCTTTCACTTTCAGAAGAAGAAAAAATAACAGTCTTCCTCTGGAGCTTAATTACATTTTAGAGTTGGAATCAAGCCCTCCAGGTAGGACAATGACAAGTATCTTACTCATTCAATCATATCTTAATGAAAGCCATGACTATTTAATCATATTTAATAGCTTGTATTGAATACCAATCTTGGTCATTTCTGAAAAATCTCTCTCTTTTACAAAAAGCCAGCATATTTGTTATTCACACAGTGTTATACCATTTAATACGCTAAGTTGGCGGCTGTGTACAATCATCAATGAGCTTGATTTTTCTTTTTGCTGAAGGACAGGAGATTTCTATTGACAGCACTTACATTAGATACTGCAAAGTCAAAAGTAAAACATCAGGAGTGGTTCTCAAAGAATACTTTTCTATTGCTAATGTGTGTACAGATTTTTCCAAGCAGCAAGACAGTAGATGACTACGACTTGTCCCTGTTTCAATTATATCTCAGTAGGGCTTCTGAATGAGACAGAAGCACAACACTGTGTCTTCCAAAAGAAGAAAAACAAAGAAGAGAGAATTTATAAAATGCAGTGTAAATCTAACATGCTAGGTTTTCTTTATTCCCTCCACAAAATGACATTTTTAATAACCCTCTTATTCTAAATGTTTTTACATATGGCTTTCTCAGTTTGTTTTGTTTCACTGTAAGTCCTCAGGGACAGGGACAATTCACATCTGTGCTCCACAGGATCCCAAGCACACTCTTCACACATAACAAACAGCACCATGCCAGCTGTCTGCCTGTCCTATAATGGGAGGTAATTGGTATGTCCTGTTGCACTATGATTATTCTGTTCTGCAAACTTTCATTTGCACATTTTAAAGGCAAGCTTGAACTGAAAATCTAGATCTGGGTCAGTTTACTTCTGTGAGTCCAATGTATTTCTACACAGCTGAATCTCAAGAACAAATGTGAAAATCCTAAGCTTTTTAAAAACTTAATTTATAACTGGATATCGGAGTCCAGTTTCAAAACGTGTATCACCTAGATTTAGATTCAATGAGTCTCTCTGTTGCTGTCATACTGAGTGAGAGATACCTACTTTTTATAATTATTGGTAAAAGATGCCTATAATACCATTTGAAAATTGTCTAGTTGATAATTCTTTCAATGAAATCAGCTTATGTAGTTACAGAGAAAGAGAGAATGGCAGTAATACGTAAAGGAGACAGTATATCTGAAAATTAAGACTTAGGCTAATGTTTATTAAAGATGTGGATGAACTAGATGGAAAGGGCACTCAAGAAGGACTGTAGCAAAAATAACACAGAGAGCAACAGCTGGTTAGTCCAGACACAGATTCAGCACTCTTGGCTGTGTAAACATGCAGGGGGAGTAAATGCAGAATGCTTCGCCTTAACACCAGTATGGCCTTTACCAAGACATCTCCTGTAGCAATGAAATTTCTCATTTATTAACAATGTAAAACACAGCCTAGCTTCTCTTTGGAAGTAAGGGCTTGTGCACACAAAAGTGCAGCAGCCTGATAGCTCATAGCAGAAGACAGTGATTTCAGTGGACAGAATGAACACTGACAGAGAACGTAGAGAAAAGGACAGAATTCCAACAAGAAAGTCAGTCTGGTATCAAAATGTACTTCCTGCTCAAGGTTCAGAAAATCTTGAGAAATAAATGACTTTCACTCAGGTTTTTACACTTGAAAATGTTCAAATTCTCATTTGCAATTTTTATATTCAAGTAATGTAGGAGAGGCACTTACAGACTGAGAACAATGAAAGAGCTCCACATCCCATTAGCAGTCACTGAAAGTTGTCCTGCGTGTCCTGAACATATACAGTTTAAATCAATGCTGATATCTCCTGACAGGCCACAGCACAGCCAGTTCCCATATCCTTCCACCAAACAACACAGTACTGGCAGGCATTCCACATATGGACTTGGTGTTGCAAGGGATGTGCTGTTTTTCCTATACTTAACTAGTTTACTTTATTAAATCCAGCTTGAGGCTACCTTTCAAATTTTTAAAGGAAGAAGGCCACTATATTTCTTCATTTCTGAAGCGTAATTTAAATATTTTACTGTCAAGGTATAAATCCTGTTCTTGGAGTTGGAATCAATAATGGAATTCAAATTCTCATTATTTCATGTGGGGAATTTAAATTTTGTTGCAAAGATCAAAACTAGCAGTTATTGTTAAGCGAGCTGTTGTACTGCATTGCATGCATCTGTGTTGACAAGGTTAAGCATCAATAATTTTTTAGTCATACATGTCAGCATTGAGATTTGAGGGATCCTTCACTCTGCCTCTCTCTCTCTAATACGGTTAGAGAGGAGACATATCAGACACTGGAGTGGGGCTGCTTTACTAGTGCTTTCAATTCACCGCTACGATATTCCGGCTAGATTGAGACTGCAAAGTGGGGAGCTTGCTGAAAACCTACATTGTGCTCAGAGGTCCTACATGGTTTCCAGTCACCTTGCTGACTGCTAGCCTGGCTAGTGCCCAGGGTCGTATCATGCAGATTTTGCTCAGAAAGAATCAAGCTAGACCATTAGCTTGTTACCTGGGTTATAAGAAACTTATATCTATTTGTGCAAAATGCTTCCAAAGGAGGTCTAAAGCTCCTCTGAACCACTTGAGGGTAAATGATGTGGATCAGAGATGGCTCAGTGTGCAAATAGGCTCAAGACCGAGGCTTACTACAGAGTGTTGAGGTGTGCCTTTAGGTTTATTTCAATGCACCTTTGCGACTCTATTCATACCTTGTTTTCTCCTCACCAAGCATACGCACTGCTGTCTTTCCAAGCAATTTACTTAGTCCTTCTGCTTTGCACAAAAACTTATTTATCCCTGTAGGATGCCAGTCTTTTGACATTCTTCTAGTTTCAGTTCAAAACCTTAGCTTATTAAACTGCATAAGTTCTTCCCACTATAAGAGTTAGCAGCAGGCTGCATTTGTTTCTTTCGCTCTTTCATCAACTCTGTCATTTTTTCTGACTTAAAAAATGCTAATAATGCTTAATCAGCTAGGCAATAGTAAGTTTTCCCATCTAGATGTCATTTTCTAGCATAGCAACTACTGAAATAACCCATAATTGTACTAGAAATAGTTTATAAGATTTTTTTTCCCAGACTATTCTTTTTCTGTAAGTTATGTGACTGAAAACTACTCACAGATAGAATCATTAAAATCATTAGCTCTATGAGACATGCAAGGGGCAAACAATGGGCTAGCCCCCCAGCTCTTCTACCTTCTTTCACTTTGGCAATATTCCCAGCTTGCTTAGCCATTTTTGCAAGACAAGGCCAAAGTTTGAGATCCTTATTCTGTCCCTTTCAGGTGAATGTTAGCTGAACTCCATCGATAAAGCAGAGACCACAGGATTGCATCTGATCCTGTGTACAGTCTCCAGTTTCACGTGTTTCATCTGCAGCACTGCCAGTTTTGCTCTTCGGGCAAAGTCATTTGAGCTGATATTCTGGAAAACTTGTGCAGCCTGTGTCTTCTTTCTACAGAGCCCAGGCTTTACAGTATCCTTTCATTTTCACTTTATTCCTGAAGATGAGTTTGGTTCTTGAGTGCATAAAAGCAGGTTATAGGACTAGAAGATTTCTAACATCAAGTCCAATCCCCTGGTATTATGTGTGATAACATATAAAATCACTTTCACAAGTTGCTGCCAGAGAGTGTAACGAATGGCTGTTGTCTTTGTGTTCTTGTGATCCATAGCAGTAAGGTTGAACTAATGAGTTCGTAAAGAAAAGGTGGATACGTGGGTCTTTCTAGTGGGTGCATTACCCAGAGGCATAAAAGATTCCGCTTTTGATCAGGAAAAAGTCTTTTATAATTACTTTTTTTTGCAGTTTAATATTTGAGATACTGAGGTCAGAAAACAGAGCCAACAGTGTACATCAAACTAAACTAAAACATGCAACAGAACAGAGATTCTGTGAAGAATGAAGTGAAAACCATATCCAAAGGATCGGTCACACCCAAAGATTTTCCTATAACCTTCTATACAGCAGAGATCAGATCCACAGTATCCTCCACCCTGCTGCTTCTCCACATCTTCACCAGATGATGGTCTTGTGATCTCTGGAGATGGCCAGTGTGAGCTGGGTTT
>WAAD01043244.1:298749-366604 GCA_013389945.1 Fregata magnificens | reverse complement strand
GAGTAAGCAACACAGATCAAAAGGCAGACGAAGCGGCGCCTCCTTTATCCTGTTGCCAAATGTTGAGCGAGCAGTGAAAAGATACGACAAGAAGTAAACCTTGTAAACCGACTATATAAGCGTGGATCTGCTAAGAATAAAACGATTCTTGCTCTTCATTGCTTGAGTCCGTGCCTTCATACGCCACAACCCTGCTCTTGAAGTACAACCTAAGGGATCTAAAAGGAGAACACTGGGGGAAGACGCACAGTGAGGAGTAAGCTACTACCCAAAAAAAGGTTTAGTTCCAAGTCATACTTCTCCAATGGGATACTCAGTTGGGAGTGATGAACCTAAAGCCTGGGAGGCTTTTGCTCTCTCTCTGAATGGGACAGTAATATTGACACAACACCAGTTCATGCATTAACCTGTAAAAGCCTATTCCTGGTTGCTGAAGACATTGTGAAGGTCTTTTCTAAATAAAAGTAAGGGATTCTTTAGTTAGGTTTGACAGCTAAGAAAAGCATATAATATAAAAGCACTGAATCTCTTTTCTGCAACTCAGAGGGTTCTGGTACAGTGGGAATGGTTTTGAATACAAATGTGCAATAAACTACCAATTATGAAAAGAATCCAATTAGCTTGTTCTTGAACACTGAATATCTGCTTTGCATAAATATTCTTTATTATGCACTTGAAGAATGGGGAAAAGGTAATTGTGGAGATCACAGGAGGGAGGATTTTTTCTTTCAAAAGCAAAAACAAAACCAAAAAGCTTTGGGGTAGGCTTGGCTCACTGTGATGGGGGGAAAAAAAAGGAAAAGTGGAAAGATAACAATAAAACAATGCTATAAGTACAAATGTTGGCAAGAACTAGAAACCAAGCCAATGTTACAGTACAAACACATTTTTCAGTGACTGTACATTCTTTTTTCATATCAGAAAAGGTCCCCTGGTTTGAATTTAGGTTTAGGATTAAGTTGATAGTGGAATCAGAGTTATTGCTGCTTATTAGTGGACCTGCAGAGCTCGGAGCAGAGCTGGTGTCCTTATTCACATGTTGAGTTTAATGCTTTTCATCCAGGTATGTTTCTTGTTAAATGAAAACCACAGCATTATGAAAAGCTACTTGGAATATTCCCTTTTAGTGATGTATGGTTTTGCACACGTACGTTATAAATCTTTTTCTCTTATAGTTTACCTGCAATATTCCCATACACATCACGGTTTCTTGTCTCTTAAGACTCACGCCTTTTTTAGCACAATGCATTAAATAGCTTTGTATCAACAATGCCTATTGTTTTCATCTCCTCTCTTTTATTTTCATTTGTTTCAGAGATCTTTCAATACAGTTGCCTTAATCTGCATTTTGAAATCTACTGTGACTAGTTCATGGAAATAAAGGAGCGAATTTAAGCGCTCACATAATTTACTTACATGCCTGGGCCACCAATGCTATTGTAACTGTCCACCTTCATGCTTACTTCATTGGGGAAATAGAGACTGTTTACTTACCAGTGCTACTGAGCCAGCAACCACTGAAAACTCAATAGTGCTTGCACAAAATAGGAGCAAAATTACTTAATGACTTAACAAAAAAAATCTTTTAACATCTGACATCTTCAGTGGGAGAAAAGGGATATGCCTTTTATCCCAACTTTAAATTCCCCTATGTAATTTTTCTTTAAGTGAAGACTCAAATATTCTACCACCTCTATTTTCAGGAAGATTTCTCTGCTTAAACAATCTGTTTTTCTGCCTCCAGGGGGACTGGTTAAGCTCGCTAAATTCTTTTAAGACTTAATTAAGTTAACATTAGGAACTGCATAAAATAGTGTGGTTACTTAATTTCTTTAAAATATTTATAACAAGGAGCTGATACTTTTGAAGTTTGTGATTTAACAGTTATAAATGTAGTATATGGGCCAAACTTTCAAAATGAGCTCTAAAATCAGTGGCAGTAAATCTTAATGTCTGCCTGGGTCTCTTTTCCATAAAGTAGAACACACACATGGTAAAAGCATTGAGTCAAATTCTGCTCTACACCTGGATAAATCCATTTAGCTCCAAATGATTCATTGTGGTGCACGTTAATGCAGCTTTTGACCTATGAAGTGGAGGAGTGACAGGGAAGCACGCTCTGCTGTTAAAAGCCAACTATATCTGCAAGGAACAGACTCCCTTTCCTTGTACCTCGCCATCCTTGCATGCAAATTAGGATGGTCATTTCTAATAGTCTACACAGCCTGCAAAGCTGCAAGGCATTCGTGATTCAAAACTGCAGTGATGTAATGTTTTGGCATGAGGTAAAAGGCAGAAAGATCAAAACTTGCAAACAGAAGCTCCACTGAATGAATTATACTTCTGAAGAATGAACTTCACTGGTGGTGCCTGACAGGTGAGTATGAAAATAAATCTGCCTCATAGATCAGCCCAGTAACAGGACAGATATGTTAGCAAAGGGATCACATTATGAACTCCCTGTTGCCAGCTTCTCCATATCCTGCAGGATTACGTGAGAGAAGACCAGATATGCAGATGGAAGCATCTTTTATATTATTCTGTAGGTGAATTAATAAATGTCAAGGGATGGGCTTCCTGATTAGGGGTTAAGTTAGTGGCTAGCACAATGGCAGTGCAAGTGGATGAACTGACAATAACATCCATGACAGTGATGGGAGAGTGATATAGGAAAAGAATGGCAAAAGAAAAAGACATTTACAAAATCAATATGTATTTTCCCTTATATTGAAACAATTATTTTGTTGGATGCGGAATTTCTAGCTCTTCTGAAATCATTTCCTCAAAATCTAGAGTACATAAATTATGCTCTCTCTTAGCCAAAAGTGTTGTACCATGATAGAATAATTGGAAAAAGGTTTCCAAATTCATTCATTTCTTAAATACCTTGTAGCAATGATATACACTAGGAAGGCAGCACAGTAGAGAGCAGTGCCAATAGGATGGTAAGCATCATAAAGGAAGTAACAGTTTTAAATTCAAATAAATATTCTTCTGAAGAGAGTAAAGAATTGTTCCAAAAGTCTGACAGTTGAAGCGGCAAGGGTTTTGGTAAGCAAGGAACCATACTCTCATCTCTTCATCCTGTCTTCTACCTACTTGGTCACTGTGTTGACTTTTTTCAGCACATTTTATCCCGGTGATTGAAGTCCACAAAGGGAGACTGGTAAAGACCTGTTGTCTGCTAAATTTCTGTGCTCACGCCAAGGCCAGCATTCAGTGAAGGGAGCACATAGGCAGCAGCTAGAAGTGTTGTGCTCAGTCACTAAGCAGGACAGTTAGATGCTGAAGTTCCCCTTATATTGTATAAGAGCCAGTTGGGGATTCAGGATACCAGTGCTCTACACCACCAAAACATGCCCATAGGAAATGCCAAAAGCAAGTCAGTTTCTGCTCAAGTTTCTTCCATGATCTGCTCACCTCATTGTTCAGGCAGGCACTTGCAAAACTAGAGCTTAAAGCTAGAGTCTGCATCAACAAGTGGAGATGCCATATTCTCAGACAGATAATGCATGTCTTTTACCTTGGGCAATATCAGTGAGAAAACAGAAATAATCCAGAGACTCTCTGGCCTCAGCCAAGTGACCTTACTTCTCAGGTTGAAAGAATCAGGCAAAGAAAGATGCTAAACCAGTTAGCTCACTCTGAAGAAGTCCTACTGAGGAGGCTCTACAGGTTCAACAGGTCCAATAACACAATTGTACATACCCTGGAATCTTTCTGCACAAAGCTTTAGGCATTTATGACTTTGTAAGCACCAGTCAGGTATTTCCTTGCACTATTTTTCTGAATGTGTGCTCTTAAATTCCTTTTTCACCAGCTAACTGGTTTATTTAATGTCTTCCTAAGCTCAGTTAAAGCATTTGGCCCACTGTGTTTCCTTGGAAATTAAACTGTTAGAAATTTTAGCGGTAAAGGGTTTCTGTCATCTTTGGCATATTCTTTAGTAACAAGTTTCATAAGGCTAAAAACAAAAGACTTCACTTGCTTTTTAAATACTTCAGGTTTCACCTATATGAGTTCCCTGTTACTGTTCTGTACACAGCTTATTTTGCTCCTGCACCTATCTCCCTGCATATCTTTATTTTTCTGTTAAAACTGTGAGATTTGTGGTTGTCTGGTACAGATTCAAGAAGTGGCACAATACACACGTTATCTAAAAAGTTGATGCTATATAATCTCAATCGGTTTTACCTAATGGCATTTTTCAGTGTCAGGAGAGTGTCTGACCTCTGAAGTTATTCTGAAGTACAAAGTCAGATGTTCAAAAAGAAAAATAGTTCATCTAATATCCAGTCCATTTCTACCAGAGAAAAATAGACTGACAGGTTTTCTGTGTAGTATAAAATAAAAAAAAAAACCTTAGTATTGTTTAGATTACAGAGGAGACATACAAGGAAGCAATGATAAAGTTATACAGAATAAGCAGTAGATCCAGAAAGGTAAGTTAGAGCTTTCTTCACTTCATAGAAGACCAGGAAAAAATTTAAAGTACATAGGTAGATATATTTTTGTGCACCGTTCAGTTTAGTTAAACATGAGAAAATTAGACATGTAGAGGTGAAAAAAAATGTGAAGTTGCGTAGAGTCCATGGGTTTGATTCAACTTCCCACTGAAAGCGATTAAAAATCTCTGAGTTTAAGACCTATTGGTCAAGTTTTGAAACCCTGCCTCCCTTCACATCTTCTTAATTCTTCTCCTATGTCAGAAAACAAGCAAAAACGGCTAACTTTTCAAAGCTAGGGACAAGCCCTCTTGGGAGCAAGATTTCATATAACTGGAGATTTGGAGAAGAATTTGTGCCTTATGCTGAGATCTTTAGTATTGACCCCTGTCATGGACAGAACAAAACAGATTGGTCTGACTTAAAAGACAATTCCTATTTTCCTAAAATTGCACCCTTTATTGTAAGTAGCAAAGAAAAAAAAAATCAGACATAAGCCTAAGTACAAGTCTTTTATCTACATTTTTTCTTCGCAACACTTCAAGGTAGAATATTCCACTTGTCACCGACCAAACAATTCCTGTTGGAATATAAAATGTCACTCACTAGACAGGACTAGATTATGGAGACTAAGAAGTACACCTTATAATGTACTTATATTGTACTTGTATTGCCCTTCTTCTATTGGAGAAGATTACAGCAGTAACGTAAGTGGGGTACCACTTTAAAAAGGCAACCAAGAAAATACTCAGCTCCCATTCATTGTCTAGGCATCTTTTCACCATACAGATTGATGCGATCTCTGTCTCCAGGGAGCTGACCAAACTTTAAAAGATTGTGTTCCATTGAACACAAGTGCAGAACTCCTCCTGACATCCATATAGCAGGGTTGGATTCAGTTCCCACTGAAAGGGAAATGATGAGAGGGAAAGGAAAACTTTCCATGCCAAAGGAACTATGAGATGTGTTGAAAACCTGTAATTCGAAACTTCCTTTCCTACTTCTGTCACCAGGACATTCAGGTTGCTGCAGAATACCTAACCCAAGACCTCCAGTTTCTGTGTTAAAGCTAAATCCTTTTGAGACGGCTGTTGTATCACACTCGTTCCACTTCCTTTTAGCTGTTTTCAGGGGTGGATTTCAAAACTGAAATCTTTAAAGGTTTAAGTTTGTTCAAAACACAATTGATACAGTTAGTACCTACTGAATACAAAATTCCTATGTAGAAGACTTTCCCTGTTAAAATGAAATATTGCATCAAAGATTAATGGTAGCCTTTCTTTTCCCACAATCTCTGAAATTTGGGGAAAGGACAGAAGCCTGTGGAAGCAGCCTTAGGACTAGCAGCTTCAAAACAAAGACTCTTTACTTTCAGCTAAGATGCACACCGAGTGGAGTTGTTATTATTAACATGCATTTCACCTTTTTACATTTATAATTATATTTTTTTTTAGGCAGAACTGAATTCCATGCCATACTGCAACTTCAATACCCACCACATAATGACACATTCAATTCCTAGCAGTTTTCTTATTTGATTGCAATTAGCACAGGCAAGGGATTGTAAACAGGAGTGCTTTTAACAACAGAAGTAGGCTTTTCATAAAACACTCCCTGAGAAGTGAGTAATGTGCAATTACACACAGAGAAAAATGTAATTTATTTGGAATAAATATGTGAGGTGTAAGATTAATCCTGTCAAAAAAAAAGATGAAGATTGTCAACTAAATTGCACCTTTCTGTGTGCTGCTACCTTGACACTGATATTTTACACACAACAAACCTACACTGCTGTTCAGATGACAAGAACTGAAGAATCAAGAGTGCCGTAATTACAGCGCTCAAAACTGACAGAGGGGTCCTGAAACCTGACACCTAAATCTGAAAGACTGGGGAAGATTCATGGAGTCTGGACCTTTACCAGAAGCAGACATGCAAATACACAGTACTATAGAAAGAGCTTAAACAGGAGTGTCAGTAACTGGCTTTAAATTGCTTCTATAAAATAGAAGTAATAAAATTACAAAGTACAAAATTACTTCTATATGCATAAGTAAAGGTGGACAAGAAACCTTTTCCAATGCTGCAACTGAGTCTTTTATGTCTTAATTATTATTACAGTCTCTGGCACACTTTGGACCATGCAAATTTGCACTCTCCAAAATCATTCCCAGGCACGGTTCGTGAGATAGCAGAGGTCACAATTGCCAGTCAACCACCCTGGTTTGCAGGGCTAAGAAGCTTAATTAATAGCATTAACTAATTGCAGGTCATTCAATGCCAATTGGTGTTCAAACCAGAGAGCAGCTGTACACCTATTTAATTTGCTAGCATAGACACAGACTGATGGACTTAGGGAAGACTCCGAGAATGATCTTGGTTTATACCATGTGCTAAGCCCAGAATGGGGATTCGAGCTGCAACATATTTTAGGGTTCTAATCAATCAATGTCTAAATCCTATATCCTTCATTCCCAACTCTTCTACCTCCCCGCCACGGTTGCGGCACAGAGAGGTGAGGGACCGGGGCTATGGTCAGCCATTGGAGCCAGCTGAAAACAGCCACGTCCAACACGGGGCAGCCCCAGCCTCTCCTCACAGAGGCTGCTCTGAAATAATGACAACTCCCCTTACTCTGCCGTCTTCTACTGCTCCTCCTTGTACAGGGTTAGAGGTCCCCAGACATAGTTAGACCAAGAATAAGTAATCGTATAAAATCACCTCAGTTACCAAAAGACTGAGCACATGCAGAATTTTGCATACTTTTTTACTTTTTTAATTTTACTTTTCTTAGATAGACTAAAGAGATTCTGGAAATGCAGCTCATACCTAGTTTTTTGCAGTTATCTGATAGTTACAAGGAAAGGCTCTGCCAACACATACATCACCATTTTGGGGAAAATGAAGCAGTTCTTTTCATCCCAGGAGATGTTACTCAAGGCAAGAGGGACTCCTTCCCACTGCCTTCTGCTCAGACTTTCCAGTGGCAGCATCGGATATGACAGGTCTGCAATACCAGCACAACCCATTCATGCACAGTGTTTGATTTAAAAGGCTAATTTTCCTATCGCTTTCTCATAGTACAGCAAATCTTTCCTGAAATATTGAATTATTATTAATAATACCATTAGTCTTAGGAATCTCCTGGGCTAGCTGCCACTGTTTGAGCAAACACTGAATAAACATTAGCATGTCCTATTGTGCATTTTCAGGGTTTCCAACCAGCCTGGGGAACTGCAAGCTATTAGCATAAAATACAAAGTTTGAGTCAGTCAGAAAGGTTACTTTCAATCCTTGCAAAAATCCTACTGTGCAATACCGTGCATTAGTAACATTCTTAATGAGAGAAAAGAGATAAGTTGGTGTGTCGTTAACATTATATGGAAAAGCAGAATGCATGTTCGCTTTAAATTGCGATGAAAAAGCATTGCATTTCAGACTTCTTCATTAAACTATTCCAGTACTGTACAGGCATAAAAACTTAAGCTGAAATAAAGCCAAAGCTTTATTTCATTTTTTAGATGAAGCTTAAGCTGGTAGTAGAAATAAAGCTATTGAAAAAAAAATAGTTAATATTTGACTAATGTTTTCAGATAAATGGGAAAAGTATTCAGAATTATCTGTACATACAAATGAATACTCAATTTAAAAATATTTTATTAAGAAAGAAGAAAAAGAAATGAGAATGATACTTCAGGCTCTTCTATTACAATGTTTTAAATTGATTCTTGAAACAGGAAAATGTGAACAAGAAATTTGGAAACTTGTTTTTTCCACCAAAACATCTGTTTTTAAAAGGATGTCTTGAAACAGCAGGATATAACACATACTGATCATCAGACTTAAACTTAACTCTATAGCCCGGCAAATACCACTTTGCCATTGCTAATAAAGGCCCATATGCTTTGTAGTGACTTGATGCCTCAAGGTCGCAGGACCTATTTGGGCTGGTCTTGGCCTGAGAACATTTAGCTTGTTTAGCTGTGATAGCAATTTTCTAGCAGTCAAATAACTCTTGCCTGAATTTGTACTACTTTAGATTTAGTCGACAGCAATAAGAAGCAGTGACTGGAACCATGACTGTAGAACACAACGTGGTGGGGAAGAGTGCAGACACATGTGATGGCAGGAGGTCCCAGACTGGAAACACAAATCACAGTGGTCACACCACAGTCACTACAGGAGGGCAACCTTGTGAATCAGTTACAAATGGTTTCAGAGATAATAAGGAGAATGGAAAACAGATTAACTGGGAACCAATGAAAAGAGAGAGCATATGAGGTGTCAGTCTCAAGGAGGGGGGAGGGGGGGAACCCAGAATCAAACAAGCAGACTAGAGACTGAGGAGAAAGGAAAATGAGATGTGAACATCACACTTATCCTGTGAAGATGCCAGGATACTGTCAGCTCTTTGTAAAGCATCCCTCTTGGTCTTCCTGGAGAAGTCTGAAACTTTGGGACATCATCAGAGCAGCATTGGAAGGTCAAGCATGCCTTCAGCCAGAGAGAAGGTGGCGATGCTAGGAAGTTCTGGAATAACATTTTACACTATATTATTAATGAGACCTTTCTGGGTTAATTTGGACTATGAGTGTTAGTATCATTGCAACTGGACTCATGATAACTTTTTGTTCTATTTTGATTACACTGTTAAAGTAACCATAATGTCTCAGCTCCATAAAAAAGGTTTGTTCCCTTTTGTCCATACCAAGATTTTGAGTGTAGTGGTATCGAGATGGACTTTGATAGTGAGTATATAAAATCATTGAGAGCTGGTTTTGGAAAGTTACAAGGACTGTGAAATTGACAGAAAAAATGAGAAAAATATACACTAAAAAGAGCTTAAAAAGAGACAATTTAGATATGGTAAATATAACTTTCACCATTTTTCAGTAAAGTGCTAGGAGACCTAATTGGAAAATATGCATAAACATCAAAGTGATAACCAGAGCATGTTCATTAAAAAGAAACAATGATGGAAAATCTTTAGCACTGTTGGGTGTGCATTTGTAGAAAAAAGGCTGGAGGTTATACAATTGACAGGGCAAACTGTTCTTATATGAAATAGGGTAAACAGTGAAAAATTCACCAAACACAACAGCTACTATATTTTCCCCATTTTATCAGCAGTGCTGATGACTGAGCTCAGCCCACAGTATCTCAAAACCAGTAAACTATGAAATACATTGACTCATTCTTTCTATCTAGAAAAATTATTTTTAAATGGCTCTTCTAAGAAGTCTGCCAAATGAACTGAATGCCAGTTTGGAACTGCATAGAATCATAGAATCATTTAGGTTGGAAAGGACCTTTAAGATCATCAAGTCCAACCGCTAACCTAGCACTGTGAAGTTCACCACTAAACCATGTCCTTAAGTGCCACATCTATACGTCTTTCAAATACCTCCAGGGATGGTGACTCAACCACTTCCCTGGGCAGCCTGTTCCAATGCTTGACAACCCTTTCAGTGAAGAAATTTTTCCTAATATCCAATCTAAACTTCCCCTGGCACAACTTGAGGCCTTTTCCTCTTGTCCTATCGCTTTTCACTTGGGAAAAGAGACTGACATCCACCTTCCTAAAACCTCCTTTCAGATAGTTGTAGAGAGCAATAAGGTCTCCCCTCAGCCTCCTTTTCTCCAAGCTAAACAATCCCAGTTCCCTCAGCCGCTCCTCATAAGACTTGTGCTCTAGACCCTTCACCAGTTTCGTTGCCCTGCTTTGGACACGCTCCAGCACCTCAATGCCTTTCTTGTAGCGTGGGGCCCAAAACTGAACACAGTATTCAAGGTGCAAACACATACTGATTGTTCAGTGAATCAGTGAATCGTTTAGCTGGAAATGCCTCAGGTACTATGTATAAACTGAGTTTTATTTAACATTTGCACCAATGAAGAAAAAGAGGAAAACAGTACATTAAATGGGAAAAAAAAACGAAACCAGTGTTTACATTCTGCATATTTCCATTTGAAAGGATAAGGTAGAAACACAAGAGTACAAGAAGCTTTTCCACACCCCGTGCTATTATGTAAAGATCACATGTGGTCATAATCTTTGTACTCCCATGGCTGATCCAAAACATTCTGAAAACAAGTGGAGTCCCTGCAGTAGACGGTCAGTCTCTCCAGCGAAAGAGTGATGTGACTACGAAGGCACTGGCTACCCAATTCCAGCCTTCTGTGTTGAGATCTTCCTCAATTTTCTTTTTATGGCCCTGGAACACTGTTTTTAGACATAGCCTGAAAAGTAGGAACTGCCAACAATAAAATGGATCCTCCTAGACAGTGTTATCAAATCCACAGGGTTGGGGACAAAGCAAGACAGGGTAAGGCCATAGATCTGTCCCACATGGCTGCACTGGCTAATGGACTCAGGCTGTATTCTCCTTTCTTAAAGAGGAATTTTTAAAGGTTTTTATTTCATTCATAAATTTCCACAGAGGTTGTCCATTTAATAGCCAGTGGAAGAACACTAGAATGATTGTTTCATTCATTGGTTTAAACAATTATTTTAACCTACTCTTGGCTGAGCACCATTTTACATAATTGTTTCAGTCATTTCCAATGGAAAAAGAAAGGAAAGAGAGAAAGCAGAACAAGAAAGAAAGAAAAACTTTAAAACTTGAAAATGTCATATTTTCCCAGCAAATATGTGTGTCATGGTTTATCCCCAGCCAGCAACCAAGCCCCACACACCCGCTCGCTCACTCCCCTCCACAGAGGGATGGGGGAGGGAATCAGAAAAGTAAAAGTGAGAAAACTCAGGGGCTGAGATAAAGACAGTTTAATAGGTAAAGCAAAAGCTGCGCACTCAAGCAAAGCAAAACAAGGAATACATTCACTACTTCCCATCAGCAGGCAGGTGTTCAGTCGTCTCCAGGAAAGCAGGGCTCAATCACGCATAACAGTTACTTGGGAAGACAAATGCCATCACTCCAAATGTCTCCCCCTCCTTCTTCTTCCCCCAGCTTTATATGCTGAGCATGACATCATGAGGTATGGAATATCCCTTTGGACAGTTGGGGTCAGCTGTCCCAGCTGTGTCCCCTCCCAGCTTCTTGTGCACCCCCAGCCTACTCACTGGTGGGGTGGAGTGAGAAGCAGAAAAGGCCTTGACTGTGTAAGCACTGCTTAGCAGTAATGAAAACATCCCTGTATTATCAACACTGTTTTCAGCACAAATCCAAAACATAGCCCCATACTAGTTACTGTGAAGAAAATTAACTCTATCCCAGCCAAAACCAGCACAGTGTGTTTCTCTGAAAAGCTATTTTTCATCTGAAAGCATGTTACAAATCTCTTAATTGTTGTCCTTCATAAGAGAATGTAGCAGGCAATAGTTATTCTGAATTTTATTCCAAGCTCAAGTATTGGGTATTTGCCAGCAGCCATTTCTGAATTAATAGAAAAATCATTATAATGTCACTCAACAGTGTTGTTGTATGCCTGAGTTAAAATGCTATATATGTTTGTATTTTATTTAAGTGAATACTTTTCAGCCTTCACTTGAATCTCTGCAGTATTTTAGGATATACTACAAAAGAGTCTATGCTTATTCAAATGCATGCACAAAAACATTGCCCTTGTTCTACCTCTCACGATTTCTAGCTTTTCAGTGGATTTCCTTCTTTTGGGATCAGCACTCCTTTCAAGCTAACTTTGCACTGCACTATTACTGCTAAAAAACTTGTGAAATTTTGCAATAATTTAAAAGAGGTTATTTTAGACAATTTCTGTAGAGTGTTCTCAACTAGCAACTTGCAGAAGAGTCCTTTTGGTCCTAAGATTAGGAGTTACAAGAGTGGGTCCTGCTCCCAGCTTTGCCACAAATCTGCTGAGAGACACTGTGCTCCTTTGCAGTGCTCTGCTTCCCCTCCAGCCCCTTCCAGGTAGATGTCTTCTCTTGTTCTGTGTTACACTGGATTTATCACAAGACAGACGGCTGTCACCCTTAGGAGACTGAAAGCATACACTCAGCTGAAGCATACAAATTAAACTCAATCTGGGAAGAAAGTTCTGAGATTTTAAATGAACTTAAAATTTGGTTGAGAATTAAAATTTAAGTTGTCTACAACAGCTAAAGTCTGAAAGTGACTCCATGGTGAGGCAAGCTCAGAATCAAAGACACCTAGTCCCTGACACCAGTGTAGCATGCAAGGGTACCCAACAGCCACAAATATTCCTAGTTTGCTAGAGACTCATCAGTCAACTGAACAGATAAGAAATCAATTTTTTCAAAACTGTGGACCTTTTCAGCTCCAGCTGCTGAGCTGCCTTAATGAAACCTCCAACTTCAAGAATTCAGGGAACTCTAAGTAAAAAAAAAAAAAAAGGGGGAAAAAAAAAAAGAGAGAGATTTCACATAACTTTCCCACTTTAGTTGTAACATACAATGTATGTTATACCTGTCATACATTGTATGTCATATGTAGGTTACATTTTTGATATGAAAATAATGCTTTTCAAAATTATTACTATGGCTTTACTTAGGGACTGGACACTTTTGTAAGATACTATAGAACTATAGCTTTACATACAAAGACAGGCTTCCCGCCCTAAGGGACACCTTACTTTGAAAGAGAATTGGTATGCAAAATGTGAAGAGAGATAGAAGCAAACAACACTGAACAAATTATGAACAAGTTGTGCTTTTTGTTACTGTTGTTCTTGAGAGATCCTTACTGTCACTTTTTTCCTCTATAAACCATGAATAGTTGTTGGATAATGTTTGGCAGCATGGATCTTCTTTATGGATTGCTATATTCTGAATCAATGATGGCCTGGAAGAAGACCCTAAGATTTTTGTCTGAAAGGCAATAGGTAGACAAGGGAGTTTGGGGCCAAAATAGAAAATTAGCAATACTACAGAAAGGAGTAGGTGTTCAGGCAGGAACAGAGTAAAGAAAGGTCTTGAAGATTCACTTGACTTTGTTTTGCTGAAACAAAATGAAACAACTGGAGGTTTCACAGTGATTGGCAGCAGCAGTAGTCCTACTACAGAAATAAACTGGTTGAAACAATGCAAAAGAAAGATGTGCTTGGTGTTGATGAAAGTTGGAGTCAGAAAGTTAATTTAAATATTAAGGTCTTGAGACCTGATAATTAAGAGTTAGAGTGTTTGGCTGACTGCACAGAAAGGAAATGATGAAGTCTGGTAATAGGAACAGAAATGCAGCTCAAGCTCATTACAGGGGAGAAGGCATACAAGAACAACCATCACCCCTTGTTCAGGTCCAGTAACAAGAAGAACTGCCTCGTTGACAATGGCAAAGAGCTGGAGCGTGAGGATCCTGGAGCATAAAAAGTATAGTTTCAAACTAGAAATAAAGAAAGACATGATCCACTCATGGACTCCACATGAATGGGAGAATTGATCCTACAGATAATTCATCCCATGCTAGCAGTATCCAAGTTATTCTTCACAGTAGTTGTTATCTTAATCCATTTATACCATCTTGGGATTTATTGAATGGTGTATTTTCAAAAATTTTATTCATGTCTTCATTACTCTGACAACTTAGCATAGAAACATTGTGTATCAGTGAATCAAAAGAATCTAATATAATTTTGTATCAAACCAGATGGTAAACTGTTAATGTTTCTGCTTTCATTCTTTCTAAATTTTGAATCTAGCTTAGGTTTTTAGAATTAACAATTGTAATAATTCAAAACCCTTCACATTAATATGTCAATCAATTCAAATATATACATCTTGTGATCAGCTGAGGTAGGGGTTAAGTTAGAGATTTAGTCTAAGTAAATAAACCTAGTTCTTCTCTAAATGGGAAGAGAAACATTCCTCTTACATAAGTGGTTTTGAAAGAGTTATTATACCAAGGAGCATATTATCAACTGTGCAAGTGTTAATAATTAGAAGACTACCATGCCTCTTTCTTGCAGCAATTGCCAATTCCAGAAAAGTGAGCAAGAGATTAAATATCTCTCAGTCAAAACAAGCCTAATTAAAAATCTTGTGACTAAAACAGATAATCCAAAAAAATCCCTCTCAGTTAGCAAAGAGAAGATGCTGCAGAAGGTAAGCCCTATGAAAAAGAGGAATTATGATGTTCATTCAAACACACTGATCCTTGAAGAATTAATCTCTGAAGGCAATATTTCTCATGTCACTGAAAACTGCAATAAGCCAAGTCATGTTTTACTCCATTTCATGGCCTGCAGCTTAAGAAGAGTGTCTTCACCTGCAGGAAATAATCATAGCTGAATCACCAGTTTACCAAGATGGTTCCATCTTGACAGTGTTAGCAATATTTAAAATGGAAGCTTTAAGACCAATAATTCAGATTTAGATTCCCCAGGCAGAATAATCGATATAATAATAATAGTAGTAGTAGTAGTAGTAGTAACAAGAAGAAGAAGAAGAAGGAGAAGAAGAAGAAGAAGAAGAAGAATATGAAATCACAATAAACAAGTAAAACAATGATATGGGAGTAAAAGTACTGAGTGAGGTTTGTATATTTCACACCTGCAGTGAATGCCACAGCTCTCCTAATGTCTAAATGATGTGCTGTTATTATTCATAAAAGGCAGATTAATCTAGTACTGTTACATAATGCCAGTTGTGCACAGTATTAGTTAAGTGCATTTTCACATGTTTCAGATGTCCATGAGTTGTAACACCCCACAGACAAAAACTGAAATGCTTTAAATAAATTCTTAGGAAATATAAATCTGCTTTTATTTTTAAAGTCAAGAGTCTTGCTTTAACACAACCTGTGTCACTAAAGAAAATGAGGTATTCGTGCTAGGAAACCTCTGATTCCAGGGCAGCACAACAATTTTTGCAAAATTCTAAGACATTTTAGTATGTCTTATATGGAATATGTACAATAATTACCAGCACACAACTGCTGTATAAAACTAAAGTCTTTAACCAAAGAAAGTCCAGAGGGTGTTAGAGAGGTCATTAATTTACTTTCATATAGACTTCATCTTTATTTTGGATGACGAAATTTCTCTTTCATCAAGGAATAAATTGTTAATCCCCTGAGATGAATCTCAAATTCAGACCTCCTGCACTCCCTCTGGTCATTTTCCAAGTCACTCAGGATTACAGGGCTATGTTTGCACAGAGCTATCAGCCTGCATCACAGAGGAAGAATTAAACAAGTATTCATGAACATTAGTAATGGTTCCTTTATTATTAGTGTCAGGTTAAAAATATCTTGCTATGCAAAGACACTGTTCTTCCAACTCAGGGCCACGGAGAAAAAAGAACATTACCCAGCCCAAATAAAATGCAATGACTCTCATCACTGCAAATAATCAGTGTTCACTGCCAGTCTAAGAACACAAGGTAAAGGAAGAAGAGGAAAAACAAAATAAGAGCTAAAAAGAACTGAAAAAAATCAAGAAGTTTTATAGCCACTGCACTGGATTCTGCTGTCTTATTTCTTTTCTTGCATGTGCCACTTATGCTTTGAATCTGTTATTGCAAAATGGAATCCAATGGAAACAAATTGTGTGAAACTCCCCTCAAAAAGCATAGGAGTCACTTGTGCTGCTGAAGCATATATAGCGTGAGCAATAGAGTCTTGCATATGCAAACACCCACATATGGCTGGCACAGAACTAGTTTCCTTCTGTATCTGCCAGCTAGCCAGCATCTGGTGTGTCACATGAGAGCATCTTTTTTTCTCCAGTCCTGTTCTATTAGGCTTCTGCCTCTACCTTTCCCATGATAACCACTACTAGATACAGAAAAAGTGAATGAGTTTCAATTGAACGTTGCTCTACATAACTCATGCACTAGTAGTCAGCAGCAATATTCTTCTGCGTATAGCTAAAGTATACGAGCATTTTATTTCATCTTTTGTTTTTATATTCCAAAGTTTCTTCTTCTTTCTACGCACAAAGCTGAATATGTTATTTGTTGTTTCATTGTTGTTTCATAGGCACAAATGCTTGCTAGTTGTCTACCCATAATTTGGACCTTTTAAAATATTTATTTTCAAGAAATATTGACTGCATAAAAACGCTTTTTTTTCTTTTTTTTTTTTTGCTACTGCTATTCAACAGGTATAACTTTACCTGTTCTAGCAGCATCACTGTTGTAGAGCACATATTTCTGCGAGTGATGTTAGGAAAATTTCCTCGGATTTTAAGGATGTAGGCATGAACTTTCAGGGACACTACAGAAAACTGATTTAATAATGATATATCACTCTGGGTGTGCATGTGTGTGTGTATTTAGATTTGGAAGTAGGGGGATTCAGCTGAGGAATTCTGCATGAAACAAGGAAACAAAATAGCTATGATGAATCACAGTGCATTATAAATCAGAGTGTTTTGATGGCATAATATGTTGTTTTCTCCTATATAGATTTCACTTCACTGATTATTTGTCCCACAGCTTACAGAAAGAGCAGTTCTACTTATAGGGTTAAGATTTTATATCAGCTAATAATGTCTTAGGCTTTTTTGCAAGAGATGTATTCCCGGAATTCTCTCTTGAACTGAAATTTTGCAATAAATATAGAACATAACAGAAGTTATTTGCTGTTCTTGTTTCTGCAGTTGCTCTAAATCTTTTAACAGTCTTTCTACAAGTAGGGAAAAAAGTGATCATTTTCACACTACTGAAACCTGGTTCAACAATGTCAAATTGCTCCTCAGTTTAGCACACAATACTGCGCTCCGCATTGGAACATGATTTCTTAGTGAATAACATTCAGATGCCTTGGGATGTGTCACTAAACCAGAAACGCCAGCTCATTTCTCCAACTCAGGTGGCTTAGATGTAAGAAAAATGCAGGAATGGTTGATGTTGGTGGAATCCAAGGGCCCATAATTTCAAATAAGAGCTCTGTAATGCCAAATTATTGGAAAAATAGATCTGTAAAACAATAACAGGAAGCTTACAAAACCCTTTTTAGGAAGTCAACATGCTGGGGTGCCTCTCTGAAGTGCCTGTACAGTATTACATGCAGTATGGGGAATAAATATGATGAGTTAGAAATCTGTGCAGGGCTATGATCTTGCTGGGATCACAGAGGGTCATGCTGCCATCCAGAGGGACCTCAACAGGCTGGAGAAACAGGCCGAAAGGAACCTCAAACAGTTCAACAAGGGGAAGTGCCAAGTCCTGCACATGGGTAGGAAAAACCCCAGGCACCAATACGTGCTGGCGGCTGACCACCTGGAGAGCAGCTTTGCAGAAAAGACCCTGAGGGTCCTGGTGGATACCAAGTTGAGCATGAGCCAGCAATGTGCCCTTGCCCCAAAGAAGGCCAATGGTATCCTGGGCTGCAACAGGAAGAGCTCTGCCAGCAGGTCAAGGGAGGTGATCCTTCCCCTCTACTCAGCTCTGGTGAGGTCATAACTGCAGTATTGTGTCCAGTTCTGGGCTCCCCAGTACAAGAAAGACAAGGACATACTGCGGAGAGTCCAACAAAAGGCCACAAAGTCTTTGGAGGGACTGGAGCATCTCTGACAAGAAGAAAGGCTGAGAGACCTGGGGCTGCTCAGCCTGGAGAAGAGAAGGCTCATGGGGATCTCATCAAGGTATATAAATACCTGAAGGGAGGGTACAAAGAGGATGGAGCCAGGCTCTTTTCAGTGGTGCCCATTGACAGGACCAGAGGCAATGGGCACAACCTGAAACACAAGAGGCTCCCTCTGAACATCAGGAAACACTTTTTCACTGTGAGGGTGGCCAAGCAATGGTACAGGTTGCCCCAAGAGGTTGTGGAGTCTCCATCCCTGGAGCTATTCAAAAGCCCTTTGGACATGGTCCTGGGCAACCAGCTGTAGGTGACCTTGCTTGAGCAGGGGAGTTAGAGCAGATGACCTCCACAGGTCCCTTCCAACCTCAACCACTCTGTGATTCTGTGATTCTGTGATTCTGTTCCACTGTCCTTCACACCTGAAGTGTCACCCCATTAACTAATAGCTGCACATTTACCTCTCAGGACTGTACCAAACAAAACTGGAAGTCAAACATATTTATGTAAATAAAGCAATAAAGTTCAAATCAGATCGTGGTACCACAGAATACAACCTTGGGAAAGATAATATTTACAGTGATACCATTGAACATAGTAATACAAAGTTCCAATTAGCTAGACATAATTCTTATATGGATGGATAGGTAGGTAGGTAGATAGTTAGATTTGCTTTAGCTTATGTTGGCTCTTTTCTCAAAAGATAAAAGGGAGTCAAACTGACATAAGCAAATAGTTCTAGCTGTTTGGGAGTTATATTGGCTGCTTTTTTTTTTTTTTTTTTTTAAGGAGTAAAAGTGCTTTCATGATTAACTTTCCCCTCATGGTTGAATTACTCAGTGAGTATACAATTGAGCCTATTCAGGCAAACCAAGTTTGCAGAATGATACTCATAGCTCCTAGGTAGATGAAAATGGGATTTTCATTTTTTGATATTTATAAAGTACCAAGTGCACTACAGAGAAGCCAAATGTTAATACCTGATGAAACATAACTGAGGTTAGGCTAGATTTTATTTAAAACCCATCTTATCTTCCACAATACTTTTGTGTTGTCTATTATGAAGACATTATGTTGTTATTTGCATTGTGGGAGTATCTAAGAACCACGTTCAAAATCTGGCACTCCATTACACTGGGCATCGTATATTTGAACAACCTCTTTCCCTCAGAGTTTGCAATTTAGAACATAATTTGTGGATTTACATTATATCATCACTACCTCTCACACTGTTACTGATAAGAAAAGGTAAATTTTCTTCACTGTAATCACAAGTTGTAGACCCTACCTTTATTTTTCTGATGTTTTGTTGTATCCTGAAAGGGAAATGTCATAAAGTCAAACCTTAAACCTTTCCATTACTGAAGCAAGCAAGAAGCAATTACCCTACATCCATCCAACTTCTGAGCAGAACCAGCATTAAATGAGTTTTAGTCATGAATAATCTATGAGAGCCTTGAGACTGAAAGAGATTTTTCTTTCTCATTTTAACTCTGAGAGGACAAGAATCCCAGAATATCCCATGTTTCTAGATACTGTAAGAGAAGAGCTTCTGCCCAGGGAGATTCCACGGAGCAACACAGAACAACAGTCCCAATCATCTTCCCATGTGAAAGTATCCTTCTGGCAACTGAGGTGGGTGTTAATCCAGTTGCGCTATTAGCAGGAACTGATATATGTTGATAATGAATCACTTTTTTAAAAATCTCTGCTACCTACAGATAACATATGACATAGCAAAGGCACAGTTAGCCTAAAAACACCAGCCTCTTCATTCATACCCTCTTTACAAAGGCATAATTTCTAGGCATGTATATAGTATTTCTTAAAGCAACACATAAATATTTTGAGGTACAGCTTGAAAGAGGGGCAAAGGGCTGAATATTAAAGGTTTGGTGCTATCAGATTGGATACTTGAGTCCAGAAGAACAGGTCTGAGTGATGGTTATATCACCTGAAAAATATTAGAGGAGATTCAAGTGGGGTGAAGTGAATGGGCCTTAGCACTTCCACCAGAAGGGGTCAGCCAGGCACCTGGTGTAAGGATATGCAAAGCTCCACTCTCTCATAAACAGGAACCAGAGCTATTATCTCCAGGCCACCTCTCTTCTGCAGACCGGTTCTCCACAGTTGTCCTGCACTGAGACATTAAATCTGCCACACTGCATAGCAGAGTGATCCAAAATTTCCTGGTTCTGATCTTCATCATCTTTCTAACATTATCTCCTCATTCTCTCTCTTTGTTATCTCTCTCTGTTTCCCCTCTAACATATCTGCTTTCAGTGCTAGCATGTCTATATATGGTGATTTTGTTACACAGGCAGCTTCTGGATTCATTCAAAGCCAAGCCATTCGTTCACAGTAACCACTGAGCAACCTTGGGACAAAAGGTTACTATGATGTGCTTTACTATGATGTGATTTTTTTTGTCATTTTCCTTGATGCTGTATCTCTACTTCCATTGAAATCAGAGCTAAAACTGGTGTTTACTTCAGATAATATAAATTTCTTCAGAAAAAATAAATTGAACATAAATTGCCATATAAATTAGCCTAGACCAATAAAAACAATGTAGTGGTGAGATTCTTCATCTTATCTTCAACCCTTTAATTTACAGGTACTTCTCTGTCTTCCAGCTCAAGCAAACAAAATGCAAGAAGCAGACAGTATCGTCAGTAATACTACAAAGGATCAGTTGCAGCAAAGGAGCTGAGCAGTCTTAATTTTCACAGTCGTCTGCAGCTCTAATTATGTTCTCAGTATCACCAAGCTACTGTCATGTGAAATTTGCTTCGCTTCCATATGTCATTATTTATGCACTGGGTGCAGCGGGTAGGTATAAAATCTTCCTCTTCTCACAAGCAAAGAGGAGGAGGCATTGGCATGGGGACACTGGAGCAAACAAAGGGCAAAAAATAATTAGCAAAATGTTTGGAGCTAAACACAGTGCTGGAATGGCGAATTCATTGGAGAAGGGCTAAGCTTGATCATCCCAAGTTGAATGCGGATTGATTCAATGTCAGCAACCAACAGCAGAAGCTCTGGGAGAGCGGTGGACCAAGGCAATGAAAAAATGAATAAACAATGGAAAAGAAACTGTATCACTCAGATTTCATCTTTGGCATAACAGTAAAAATGAGCTTGCTTCCCACATCTGTTTCTGTTCTATTATTTAGATTTAGATTTACTGGTTACTACAATATTTCCATAGATTTTTTTTTAAAAATGGAATGTGATTTTCTTGGAAACTTCAGGTTCCATGTTGAATCTATTCATGAAATCAAAATATGCATCAAGTAAAATATAAGACATAATAAAATTGGCTATGTACTTCTATAAAATGTGTCATATAATTAAAATAGCAAGAAGCTGTTTGGAAAAAATTGTTAAAGTAAATCCCTGAGAGGCTGGAAGTACTTGGCTTGGCTGATACTCCAAACATATATATAAGGCTCCTGAAAATAAACATCTGCATCTGAACAGTCTCATTACATGTCAAACAGATCACAGGACCTTTCTTTGAACAGATAAACTTCTTAAATTTCATCCTGTAGTTAATCACAGTTAGAAGTGGGAAGCATCATTTAGAACTGATTAAATAACATGCCAGGGAAATTGTCTTTCCTGAAGCAAAATCCTGTGAGATTCAACTATTTTGTTTTACCGAAAAAGATGCCTCATCACACTTTCAGTAGTTTTTACTTAATTCTGTGAACAATCTCCAAACCACATGCTGTGAGGTAGCACACATAGATAATTTCAGTAGCACATTTACATAAATTTGATTTAAATTAAGTGACAAAAACTCTTCAAGGCTGATGTCTTCAGTGCTGTGAAGTTATGGGGATGTGTTTGGGGGGAAAAAAAAAAAAAAAACAAACTCAAAAAAACCAAAATGTTTCCATTTAGTTTCAATGCAGGGGACTTGGCTAGATTCAAGTGAAAACAGGATTTGAGACTACCTGTAAGCTCATGTTTCACAGGACATGCTGGGTTGCAAAGACTTGTTAAACCCACACTTGCCCAGAGCAGAAGTGCCCAACACTCTCACCAGTACTACAAGAACAAACTGGAGAAACCGGAATGGGCACCACACAATACTGCCATCACCGCAGTGGTAACATCAGCAGGTCCTGCTGCTAGCTTGGTCAGTCTGCAAAGTTTTGTTCTCCCATATTCTGGCGTGTGTTTATATGTTTCTATTCCACTGAGATCAAGCAACTGATCACAACTCCTTTATATTCATGAAAAGAAAAAAAAAAACCAGATTCTTCAGCCTTTTCCTTATCTACATTGCTATGCAACACACTTGCACTTATTTTTTCCAGCAACTCTTCTTCTTCTACAATTGCTATTGATGCCAGTGCTGGACTTTTGCAACATAAATGAGAAGGAAAGCAGTTTCTCAGAAAACCTAAGACATCTTTGCAAAATACTACTTCACTATGCTTAACACCTGTTTAATTTAAACTTGTTGGAAGGATAAAAAAAGCCCAGCACCACATTCTGGTTTCATCTCCTATTAGTGCAGTATTTCTAGCTACAACTTTGAAAAATATTCACAGAGAAGATAAATAGAATTTTCTGCTAGTCCTAGCTAAAGAGGATATACCCCAAATGCATCCCCTGGAAGATGCTGGTTTACATTTCTGTCACAGCTAAAGCACAGAATAGAATTGGCTCTCTAGGGGATTTTTTTTGTTGTTTTTGTAGGTACAGACTTCTTCGATGTGTGAAATCAATTCACATGTAATTTTAGCAGAAATTATGCAGAGAGTGTTAATGTGATGTGGATTGCTCAGTTTAAATCACAGAATCTTTGTATGAAATGGATGTGTTCATTTTGTGCTGCTGAGAAGTGTTTGATGAACATGTTTGATTTAATATTAACAAGAGCAGTCTGTGACTATGTCTTTTAAAGAGTAAGAAACTGCTTCCATTACTGTACTGTACGCTGTGAAAAATTATACCAATACCCTACTCCACAAGATTTCTGGTTGAATAAGGCACTGTTCATCTGAATAACACCAATCTAAACCACAAAGTTTTGCTGTTATAGCTATGTGAATGTAAATCAGGGGGGAATCATCCTTTGTAGACCCAGTCTGTACCTGACAGGTTATGTCATTCTGGTAGGTAATTTAATTCTCCTGTCAAAAGAATTCCTTTAATGGGGACAAGCATCTCCTCTATTAGAAGTGTAATAATTTCAGTGTAACTACACGATCAGAGATTCTATAATATAGGTAAACTCTGAGCTGGGTTTTTAAGTGATAATATTTAAAATAAAAAAATATGTAAATCAAAGAGGAGGCAGACAGACTAATGGAAAATAATTTTACTTGTTACAAAAAAATTCTATATGTGTGATTTTTAACAAAATGAAGGGCTGTTTCATTTCAAAACATCTCTCCTGAATCTTTCTTTTTTAGTTAATATCTTAATATTTAATACTTAATTAATTTAGTTAATATCACTCTGAAATTGTTTTCCTATGGAATAAAAACTCCAGCACCATCTACACCTGCAGTTAAACCTCCCTCCTTTCCACGGAAGTTACTGTCATTTTGGGGGTGCAGTGAAGTTACTGGGAAGTGTTTTCCCTCCATTTTTTGTTCACATTTTAAAGAAATGCTTCTGTCTAATTATATTCTTATTGACATAGAAATAAATCAGATAAGTACAGCATACTAGAAGAATAAATTCTTCTTAATGTGTTCTTACATTTATTCCCTGCTCATAGACATAATCCCTTTTCTCACTGTACAGATAACCTCCATCCTATTGCTTCACCCTCTTCAACATCACGTGGCATTTACCATCACATTTAAAATATCAGCATGTCATTTCTCCTGTACATGTCCGCTTTATCACTTACAGTAAGTGCACACAATTACGGACAGATTTTCTAAGGAACAGCTTGACAACAAAGGAAATCATAACGGGAATCTCAGTACTGGGACAAAAAATGAGTAATTTTAACCTGAAAAACTGCATGCTTCATGTTAGCTATTCAAATTAGTACCTGAGTAAAATTAACTAGAACAAAAAGAATCCAGTGGAATCCCCTAGGAGAGGTAGCACATAGGGGCCCACCTGACATCCTACTTCACCTCCTCCCTGCCCTTCCTCACTGCCAGTCGTGGGACCCCAGTCCCCTCCTCACACTGCACTGGCTCAGGTGCCAAGTGGGCATTTTTCTCAGCAGAGTCAGCTCCCTAACTTAGCATAAAGATACTCATTTTTAATTGTTATGTTCGTTTTCTGACAGTATAGTTAGCTGAACCAGTCTGGCACAGCAGATGAGCATCAGGACCAGTAGGAGTAGAGAAGTGAAGAGGCTGGACTGGGGATTAATTAGCTCAGGCTGTGAGGTATTACTTCACCCCTAAGTGCACTGTCCGCAGAACTTATTCATGTAGAGCCACTATCATTTCAGACAAATTAGCCCCTGAAAATGCATCAACATTGATAAACTGCTATGAATATGGAAATAAAGTAGGCTCATTTGCTTTACTAGGCTTTGCTCAAGCCATTTCCTCTGTTATTACTCATAGAACAGGCTCTTTAGGTCACAAAGGCACCTTTAAGTTGTCTCAGGAATAATAGAATTCTCAGCTGTTGAACCAGCAAAAGTGGAAGCATCAGACTAGGTCAGGCGCAGAAGTCTGCTGAGGTTCTCTCTGTGCATGTTGACAGCCAGCAGTGAAAGCAGGAATAAGATGTGTGTGAACTTGTCCAAAGGATGGGGAACAGGCAACCCCGCCAAAGTGATTGCAATGGGAGGTAGGGAGACACTCTATAGGTATTCACCATAGGTGGGCTTTAGCTCCATAAAGGCAGACTTTAGCTTGAGATTCAGATATTTCAACTTAGGTGTTTGCGAGATTGGTATGCCCATATGGGCAATGTGCCTGCATTTCCACTGCAGTCAATGGCTAGTCTAGTGTATCCTAGAGTGATGTTCAGCTGACCAAAGGTAGGTATGTTTGTTGGGACGAGCTAAATAGCTCTTTAGATCCCACTAATTGGACTTAAGCATCTTAGTGCATGAAACAGCTGCCTAAACATGGGTGCTTGCTGTCACCTGAGACCCCATCAGTTACGCCCAGCATCTGATGGATGGGCTGGTGGATATGCCACAAGACCTTCAGCAATCTGCTTCCTTTTGGAGTTGCAACTGGGAACCTGAAGGGTTACCTTACACCACCACCTAGAATAACACTAGGCATCTTTGTTTAGGCAACTGTTTCCCCTTTTCCCCTTTCCCAGCCTGAGATTTAGAATGACTCTTGCCAAACTTGGGCTATCTTATATTTTAAGGGCTATTCTGAAGAGAAACCAGTGGAATTAATAGTTTATAGGGTTAGGTACATGCTACTAATTCTTTTCTAATGATTGCTCAGTAGGAACAACTTCAAAAAAATAAGGCACAACAGCCACTCTCTCACAGACATGTTTTTCCCTCTCTTACACCTGCCTCTGCCTGGTAGGAGAATATTGAAAATTTAAAGTTGTCTTTCAGACTTGAAATAGAATAACAGGTCTCAAAGAAGTATTCTTCCAATCAATTGACAGCTTCTAACTGCTCAAGCTGGGAACAGCTGGAGAATGACAACCAGCTAGACCTTATAATAAAAGCAGTGATATCAAACCTCAGGTTTATTCCTAAGGGAAAGAAAACAGCATCTAGGGACTTGGACTAGCGTATTAATCTACTCTCTTTTCACTTTTTGCACCTGATGGGTTGAGTGGATAACATTGTCATTCGAAACAAAAAGCAAAACCAGTGCATTTTAAATCATATAAAAAGATCTTGTTTAGTTTGTCATTTCTGGCCAGGCAGTTGACATCATTGCACTAATTCCCAGAAGCATTTAATCAGCAATTGGTGTAATTAATACTAAATTTAGAAATGATTGTAAGGTTTTCAGGGACAGGACCCAATACAATTAGATTAGTATCGTGTGCAGTTCTGGGCCCCACAATTTAAGAAGGATGTGAAGGTACTCAGATGGGTCCAGAGGAGGGCAACACAGCTGCTGAAAGGGCTGGAAGGCATGTCCTATGAGGAGCAGTTAAGGACTTTGGGTTTGTCTAGCTTGGAGAAAAGGAAGCTGAGGGGCGACATCATTGCTCCGTAGCTTCCTGAGGAGGGGACGTGGAGAGGGAGGTGCCGAGCTCTTCTTCCTGGGATCCAGTGACAGGAACTGTTGAAATGGCTCAAAGCTGTGTCAGGGGAGGTTCAGACTGGACATTAGGAAGCATTTCTTTACCGAGAGGATGGTCAAACACTGGCACAGGCTTCATAGAGAGGTGATCGGATGCCCCAAGCCTGGCAGTGTTTAAGAGGCATTTGGACAACACCCTTAATGATATGCTTTAACCTTTGGTCAGGCAGTTGGACTAGATGATCATTGTAGATCCCTTCCAACTGAACTGTTCTATTCTACTCTACTTCTATTCTATTCTATTCTACTCTACTTCTATTCTATTCTGTTCTGTTCTATTCTATTCTGTTCTATTCTATTCTATTGATTCAGCTGTCTCACCCAGCCTTCAGTGCAGTGATAACTGCTTACAGCAGGAATCTTCAGCAATCAGTGGAGCAAGAGTTAGCAGTTCAGCTAACCAGCAGCAAAATTCAAGGGAAATGCAGGGTTTAACTGACACAACAAAGCTAGACATTTTTCAGGTAGGACACAGGAGACCCTCTTCCACATATGAACAACGATTTGGCAACCAGTTAGAATTTTTTATATTCTATGTTGGATTTTCTCTAAGCCTCTCCTGTCAGCATCCTCGTTCCACTTTGTGCAAGTAAATTGTATGCATCCAGAGAAAGTCACATAGCCAAGTGGCTGGCCATCCATCTGCGAGCAGGAGGGAGGTATCTCAGTCCCTGTTTACCCATTGCTGTATCCCACTGGCAGCTCATCATCACTCTATGGCAACAACTGCCGTCAGATCACTTGCTGCCTCTTGTGTCTCCAATTGATGAGCCAAAGGTTAATGATTTTATTACAAAACACTTAACCTTGCAATCTGTACTTTAATGACTTATTTAAAACCACTTTTAGGTTACATATATGATTAAAGCAGTGAAGAAGCTTGTAATACTTTTTTCTCCTCAATTTATTATTTTTTAAAGTGTTAGCATTTAAATGGATTTAACTTCAAAGCTAATATACTACTGAGGTGAATACAGTTTTTTAATTTCAGAACTCTGCTTTTGTTTCTGCTTATCTGGAACTAGTTTTCTGCAGGGTTACCTATATAAAAATAATTATTTTGGTTGCCTTTCCATGACATGTAAAGTGAATTGAAATGGGAAGTCTCAGAATGTTTCATGGTAGGGATTATATCTTGCTAAAAAGGAATAAGCATGTGTATGTGCCTAAACATACTTCCCTACCCACTCACAATGAAGTATCAGCCCAAAAAATGTCAGCATCTATTTACATGGGAAGGTAATGTTATGAAAGAAGTTCATGTGTCTATATTCTTTACTATGATTTAGTAGTAATAAACAAAGTGGCTAGAAACAAAATCTATACAACTAGCTGTCAAGTGCCTGAACATTGGTCTTTAGCATTCTGAAGTTAACCAAGTTAACAAAAATGAATTTTAAAAGAAGATTAGAGAAGCATTTATTTAAAAATTTGCTGGTGCTTCCTTTTGCCTTGCATACTTGGTCCCAACTCAGTTCACTGTCACAAAACTGAATAAAATTAAAAAAAAATCATCCCATTAGCACTAAAATGTGATTCTTTGCTTACCATACTGTATTTCGTTACTTCATACACAGGATTAAAACACTTTCTGAGTCTAGTTCTCAAGACAGTTAAGCACCACTGCATCCCTTGCAGCCTCCAGTTATGGACACAGGTAATGAACTGTTGATACCATACTTTAGAAATATCTCTAAAATCGGAGCTGTCAAACACTGGTACAGGTTGACCAGAGGACTGTAAAGTCACACTCAGAGCTATTCAAAACCCTGCTGGACACAGCCTTGAGCAACCTGCAGGTTGCAATGTAAAAACAGGTTTACATTGACCCTGCTTTGAGCAAGGGGCCAAACCAGATGACCTCCACTGGTGCCTCCCAGGCAAAATTATTCCCTGATTCTGTCATTACGTTTTCGGAAAAAAGACAGAGTTGTTGGCCTCCCTTCCATTTTTCTTTGGCCTATTTGTTTTTTTCTTTCTGTTTATATTTACTTATAAATGTATTTATTTGCTTAACATACATTTGTTCTTTGGAACAAAGATCAGACCTCTGGGCCTCTACTTCAGCATACAGGTACCTGTCCAGGAAATAGCATTGTGTCCAATCTTATAATAACTGATAATTATGCTCTAAGAAGCTGCTATTCCTATTATTTCTAACTTCAAATTATGGATCTGACTTAGTGATCAAGTCATAGTTGTTTTAATTTGCATAACCTGCAAGAAACTGTTCTGGAACTTTCTGAAAAAAAAAGTAATATGCTGTGAGCAGAACCTCACAGAAACACAGGTAGCCTGAAATGTCATCATTTTTTCTTTATTCCTAATTCTGATGTTAGTTTAAGTTGCCCCAATAGATTGCTGTAGTATTCCGGACTTCATAAACCCTGATCCTAATGTTTAACCCAGTTTTTACCCACTGCAGTTTAACATTAAAACCTCTCTTCTTCGCTTGCTTGAGTCATAATCAGAGATAATGCATTCTCATGTTAGTGATGACAACTGCGGGCAAGCATCTCTTCTTTATGATTATGTTGCTAGTTAGAACACCTTCTTATTTTTTAACCTTATCACATAAATTATGACTTTCACGTGCTTCGAGGGGTTTGATGTTCTCCTATGAACTCTGAATCATTAGTTTACCTTGAAACATAGTTTTAAAAGGTGTAACGGATATTTTGTGGTGCCAAAGCCACAAGAACCTTAATAAATATGGCAATAATGATTTTACACTGTATAAACAGTCCAAAAAGAAGCAAAAAAAACCCCTCAAAAAAACCTTAAGTGAAGCATGACTCATACAAGACAGCATATAATTTATTCTGGCACATTTAGCAATCATTGTCATTTGAAGAAATATTTTATCATCATACTACATAACAGGCAGAAGATGAAACAATATTTCTTTTCTCTTTACTTTGATATAAACTCATGACAGACACAAGTCCATTCACAAACTGAAATTAGTAAACTCAATTTAATCCTTTGCAGTATCAAGTAGCAGATAAATTATATGCCATCTGTCGCTCCTTCAGAGGTCCTTCTTTCTGTGTCATGGTTCAGGCAACACCAATATTCTCAGAATCGGTGATCACGTATTGCTTAATCCTGGAGATTTCGGAGCTCCTACTAGGTGATTTGAGCAAAGTTATATGTGAACTAACACTACTTCACAGGGGAAAAAAACAGACACAGAAAAATAAACAAGCTCCAAAATAACCTGCTAGTTTTCATCTTTCAAAATCAGCTGTCTGTACAGGATGTTATCCATGATTGGTGTGAGGCCAATTTTGTATGTATGCTTTCAGCTAGACAAAGTACAAATGTCACTGTGATTTCAGAGGAGCGCACAGCCCCTGGAAGTCCATACCTCCCACCTCCAACACGTGCAGAGGTTCATCACAATGCAGGCAGTGTGGCACAGAGTGTGGTGTTCTGCACCTTTCTTCTGCACCTCTGAGGAGCTCAGAGAAGACCATCTGCTCTTACCATCAATTTCAGAAGTCTCCCTTATGATTTATTTGAACTGTAGGTATTTTCCAAATGAAAACAGTGGTCATTAACAAGGAGGACTAACAAAAGTAGTGACCTAAGGCCAATGCATGAAGGGAAGGATACGGGCAGGGCAACTGTTCAGCATCCTCACCACCTCCAACCATCTGCAGCTCAAGGACTTAAAATAATACTCATACAAAGAAGAATAAAGCTGTAATGAATTAATCCAGACACATTAGAAATAAGTGTTTTACTGTCAGATCTGGAAGGGGTTTCCAAAGAAATTAGTGGGGATAACTCCAAATTCTTTCAAGATAGATCTAGCTTGACTCACAGAATGGATTGTCTGAGATGATCAGTGAACTAGCAATTAAAATGACTGCTACAGTGGGTATGATTCACAGATATGATAGACAAATTAATTACCATGAGCCTGATTTATTGTATTTGAGTAACTAGTTACATGCTTTAGGATTTCGCTCACTTGCACAGGTTGGCTTTTGAGTGAGGAGGAAAGATGTTTTCTTCAAAGGTTTCAGATTTTGAAGGTATCTAAAGATTGGGACAAGCATAGTTTAGGGGAAGTGCGAAGTCCTGCACATGGGTAGGAAAAACCCCAGGCACCAATACGTGCTGGCGGCTGACCACCTGGAGAGCAGCTTTGCAGAAAAGACCCTGAGGGTCCTGGTGGATACCAAGTTGAGCATGAGCCAGCAATGTGCCCTTGCCCCAAAGAAGGCCAATGGTATCCTGGGCTGCAACAGGAAGAGCTCTGCCAGCAGGTCAAGGGAGGTGATCCTTCCCCTCTACTCAGCTCTGGTGAGGCCAGGAAGATGACGAAGGGACTGGAGCATCTCTGATAAAGAGGAAAGGCTGAGAGACCTGGGGCTGCTCAGCCTGGAGAAGAGAAGGCTCATGGGGATCTCATCAAGGTATATAAATACCTGAAGGGAGGGTACAAAGAGGATGGAGCCAGGCTCTTTTCGGTGGTGTTCAGTGACAGGACCAGAGGCAATGGGCACAACCTGAAACCCAGGAGGGATTCCCTCTGAACATCAGGAAACACTTTTTCACTGTGAGAGTGGCCAAGCAATGGTACAGGTTGCCCCAAGAGGTTGTGGAGTCTCCATCCTTGGAGCTATTCAAAAGCCCTTTGGACATGGCCCTGGGTAACCAGTTGTAGGTGGCCCTGTTTGTATCAGTGGGGTTGGAGCAGATGACCTCCAGAGGCCCCTTCCAGCCTCAACCATTCAGTGATTCTGTGACACATTAGTGCTCCTAGGGGTATTGAGAAATCACTGGTGTGTGTGCCCAGCTTGCCCACAAACACAGAGATAACATCAAATGTCAGATGAGACATCTGACTTCAAGTCAGATGGAGGTGGTGTGGTTTAACCTGGCAGGCAGCTAAACACCACACAGCCACTCACTCACCTCCCCACTCCCCAGTGGGATGGGGGAGAGAATCAGAAGGGCAAAAGTAAGAAAACTTGTTGGTTGAGATAAGAACAGTTTAATAACTAAAATAAAATAGTAATAATAATAATAATAATAATAATAATAATAATAATAATGTAATAAAAAGGAAAATGAGAGAGAGAGAGGGAAAGAAAACAAAACAAAAAAAACCCAGGTGATGCACCCGCTCACCACCTGCCATCCAATGCCCAGCCAATCCCTGAACAGCGATCGTCCCTGCCGGCCAGCTCCCCACCATTGATATACTAGCATGACGACATATGGTATGGAATAGCCCTTTGGCCAGTTTGGGTCAGCTGTCCTGGCTGTGCCCCCTCCCCTCACACCTTCTTGTGCACCCGGCAGAGCATGGGAGGCTGGAAAAGTCCTTGACTAGTGTAAGCACTACTCAGCAACAACTGAAACATCAGTGTGTTATCAACATTATTCTCATCCCAAATCCAAAACACAGCACTATACCAGCTACTAGAAAGAAAATTAACTCTATCCCAGCTGAAACCAGGACAGGAGGATGGCTGCTGGGTTGGATGGTTTGTTTAACCACCTGGTTTTTGACAGCCCTGAGCATAAACCACTTTCTGGGACCATCATTTTGCTGGCTGTGTGCTAGTGCTAACACGTTGACTGTGTCACTTGAGCTCTCTGCTCTCTTCCATGGTAGATTTTTCAGTGGTCATGTTTTCAGTCATAGAAGTAAAATCCCTTCTGTTAGAGGAATGTCATGTGCTTTGTGGTCTGAGAAGAAAGAGAATGAATTGACATGTGACTTCCTGATGGATCTCCTCCTTGATTTCCTGCTGCTGCAGGGGAGTGAACTTGACATAAGTGGTCTTCTTTGGTCCTGTGTTTGTAGATGGCTTCCAATATCCCTAGATAATTAAATGAATGGGTTTGCAGGAGTAAAATGGCTAGAAACAGTGTGTAGTATCCAATTAGTTACCCAGAATTACAGAAATATTATATGCCAGAAGAGCCTGTCCCATACAAGAAACAGGATCATGGAAAGGCTGACCAAAAACTCTCACAGGGTGCTGCAAGCTTCTCCAAATAAAAATAGTTCATAGTTCATTGTTTGCCCTTACATTTTTTTCATTTTTCTGTTATGAAACAGAACTTTGTCCCCAATATTATGAAAATATTTTTGTAAAAATGTATGCCCCTTACAGAAGGACTTACACAAACCAGAAAGTCGGTAATTATCTAATTATATTAATAATTAATTAATTAGGGACTTTTTACAAGAGCATGTAGTGATAGGACAAGGGATAGTGGCTTTGAACTGAAAGAGGGTAGATTTAGATTAGATATAGGGAAGAAGTTCTTCACTGTGAGGGTGGTGAGGCATTGGAACAGGTTGCCAAGAGAAGTTGTGGATGCCCCATCCCTGGAAGTGTTCAAGGCCAGGTTGGATGGGGCTTTGAGCAACCTGGTCTAGTGGAAGGTGTCTCAGACCATGGCAGGGGGGTGGAACTAGATGATCTTTAAGGTCCCTTCCAACCCAAACCATTTTATGATTCTATGATTGGCAAGAGGTTTGGTATTTTTCATATTTAGCTATTGTGACACTACCTCAAAGAGGTTTTTTCTTCTTTTTTAACTATTTATATATGTTTACAATGGCACCTACGAAATATCACACCCCGACTACCAGATCTGAGAGAGGTTAGGAAAAAGGGGTGTTTTTCATTACACTCTTTGTGCATCTAGCTATTCTGAACTGACTTACACCTTAAAAAAAAAGACTCTGTATACAAAGTAATAGCCTATGACATTGATTAAAGGCAATGAACTCACCAGAAGCTAGTGAGGAGGTGACAGGTTTCAGCAGGTCGGAGAAACAAACAGAAGAAACAACAGTTTTCTGTTTGTACATTCCACTTTGATGTCATTTGTGCTCCACAGCTCTAACCTGCATTCTTTGAGTTCAGCAGGATCCTGCTCTGTGCATAACTGCATATATAAAAAGCATAAAAGTAGAAAACAACAAGCAATTCTTCGTACTTAGAGATTTGGGTTGTGGGGTTTTTTTAGTCAAGCCTGGACATCTTTCTAAAAGATAGGCTTTAACCTAGCAAGGAGGAATGAATCTTGATGCAAGAATCATGGTGAATATGTCCGCACAGCCTCTTGCAGAGAGACACAGGCCAGTTCTGCCTGTTCTTCCATTCAAGCAGCTGCATGTCAACTCCAGACTGAGGCTATTAGCTTAGATTCTGCAACCAGCTAATGTATCCCTATTGCTTCCAATCAAGAACCAGATCCGAATGCAGAGAGAGGGTGAGCCTGTTTCTGCCTGTAATCATATCTCACGCACCAGTTACAGCCTGATACAGGAGGTCAGACCATTGTGGCTTTCAGGTTTTGAAGGAAAAAAACGAATAGGAGAAGGCAGAAGGGATGCAAAACAGAAAACAAAACTTGCACTGAACACTAAAAGGACAGCTGAAAAAGAAAAAAATTGCATTCAAAAGCAAGTATGTGTCTCCTCTGCCCATATTATCCACAACACTGCATAGCCATATTTTCTGCATGCCTCCCCCTGCAACATCAGAAGGTAATGAAAGGGGCTGTCTCTTTAATCAGCACATAAATCCATTTAAAGAGAAGGGTTTAATTAAACAAATACTGCAATTCAGAGACAAAATCCAGCAGGGAAATGCTGACATCTATAATAAAAATCTGGTTGGCAAAGAAGCAAGAGTGTAGTGGAGGGGGAAGAAAACTGGTATTATCAGTAACCACTCCCCATGTAGTAATTTAGTTGTTCTCATTTACTGCAGCACAGAAAAATTCCTCAGCTCTCCAGATCTACATAAGATCTAATGTGTGAAGTGTAATCCTTTTTTCTTGCTGAATCTTCCAAAGCTAACCCATGCAGCCTCCCATTAATAATGCTGTAACTTTGTCCCTTAAAGGGACAAAGGTAGTTTACTTGCAGTAGAAATGCTTAAGTACCAGAAAGCTTAAAAAACGCATTTCACATATCAAGCACTACGTACATGCATCTCAATTCATGACAGAACAAAGTCATTGCACTTCACTGTCAGTTGCAATTCAGCCTCACCACTGTTCACAAATGCTACCAAATTGCTCAAGAAACAGTTTAGAGAGCAGCTGAGTCAAAATAAGGCATTTGAAGTAAAATTGTACAAGTGATCATCAAAGTAACAATGTCAAAAGCATAAAATGATTACATATTTGCAAACTAGTACATTGGGGAACTGCAATTTTTGTAAAAACAGACGTTAACATAACATGAAAAAAAACCCCTCAGAAATCTACCTCTAAAGGTCTATAAAGAACTATTTTTTTAGACAGATGGATAACAAGAAAAAAAAAAACAAACCTCAAATTCCGCTGGATTGGAAACATCTAGAATATTTGTAGGGTGAAAGTTAATATAACTTGGTAACCTTTACGTAAAGCAGAGATTTAGGGAATAAGCAGAGTAATAATTAGTCTTTTCTTAATAATTAAAGTGAAAAGTGTAAAACTGACTATAGTGGTAGAAGCAGTCAACTGAAAGAGTTATTTCACATAAAGCTCCCATTGCAAACATTGTTCATGTGAACTAGCCTTTCTAGCCTCCTGCACTAGAGGAGGAAAATAAGAAAATACTCAGAATTGCTATACAAATAGAACTCCCCTGAGAAAAGCCAAAAGATTCATCCCAGCATATGACATTATGAACTCCGCCTGTAAAGTGTCTGTTTTGCTATGTCATATTAAAATTTTGCCAGCTCTTTTGGAAAACATCTTTTTAAAATACTGTGAGATGGTAGGTGATTCCTAGATGTTACTGCTACAGAGCAATACTTTGCTAGTTCTGTATATCGCATAAGTGGTTGCTCTTGGAGAAACATCCATTACAGTGTCTGCAGAGCACTCTGACGCTGGACTCTGTGTCGCGTGGGATGCATCCAGGCTCTTACTGCCATTGAAATCAGTGGCTAAATACCTCTGTGAATATGGTGTTTATGGTTAATATCACTGATTGGAGCAATAGCTAGTAATTAAGCTGCGTTGCAATGGCCATGCGTTCTGGCACGCTGCACAATACAGGCTGTAGACATGCCATGCATTAAAAGTTGTTTCAAGTCTAGTATTTGTGCTTGAACAAGAATTTTTGGTTTAGAACAGCATCTTGATTTAAATTATGACTACTTTACCCTTCACACATTGTCACTATTTTTAACTATTAAAAAAATGAGAATCTGAATACACCCATCTTCAACTCTGGGCCTTTGTACTTTGGTCAGATGTTTAAAACCCTCTATTTCGAAGCTGCTACTTGGGTTTCTGTAAGCTGTATTCATATGATCCCTGAACTCTCTTGTAGTCTGAATAAATTAACTAGAATCTGGTGTTATTTTGCTATGGGCTCAACTCTTTGTAAGTAGCCTAAGGTTAAAAAATATTTTGCACATATATTTAGAAATTGCATATTTCAGCAAATACTTGACTCATAGGACAGTTTGGAAAGTGATGCCTAGTTGTAGCACTGTGTGCCAAACTTTCAAACAATCATATTTGCAGACTATGGGTTTTCAGGCTTCTTGAGCAAGCTCTGCACCCCTGCTAGTGGGTGTCTAATCCAAGGACAGCAAGTGTTCTGAACATGTAACTGCTTTTATGCAAGAACCTAACTGCTCCTCGTGGGTAGTCTGCAGGTGTGACAAGACTTATCTCCCTGTTCTTCATTTTAGCAGTGGTGATGTGGCAGCATCACTCTTTGGTAGAGTTTGCATGCAGCAGTTTTTACAAAAAAATCCATAAAGCATGGACAGATTATGAAAACTTTTGTACTTATTCAATATTCTGCATGCACAATCATGCCCTTTGCAATGCTGTTTTTACAAAGTAGAGAGGTTTATAAATAGAAAAGAAAATGCACATAATCTACAGGAATCAGGGTTTTTAAGACACTTTTCATTTTGTTAGCATAATGATTGTCTATTTCACTACTTTTTTCAAGCCCTTTCTTGCTGAGCATCCTGCATTTCCTCACCTAGCACAGACCCCTCTTAGTGGGAAAATAGAATAACTCCTTCGACTCCAGTTGTTAGCAAGGCTCCAGTACCACAATTACACACAGATGCTTTTATAGCTGTGCATAAGAATTTGCAGGAACATGAATGTCTCACAGATGGCAAAATGCAGTCACTCTCCTTTTTGCCATATCATTATCCTAAAAGGTGATAATTAAAATTAGTTCAAAGTTCAGATTTAAATAACATTTTGATTAATTATGGACTATTCATTATTGCCATGTTTTGAAATTTCTCTCATTAGCCTTGTATTCCATAAGCAAATTAGTATGACTGCATTATCGTTAATATCTCTAAATAGAAATAATTTTCATAATCTGTACACAGTGTCAAACTGTACAAATCTTTTTTTTTATTTCACTTTCTGAACTCTTCGATCTTTCAGGCTTAATGTAATTGTGCACCTTCTTTCAGACTAAAAAGCAAACTATTTTGAGCTCTGCTGAGAGCAAATATAGCTCTTTAGCAGCCGTGAACTATAACAGGACAAGATGAAAAGTTAAAGCACACATAGCTCGCTGAAGAAAAACATTTTCTGATTAAAATGGTGAAGGAGGTAGTGTTCTTTAACTATAATACAAAACATCAAATATCAAACATTATAGTCAAAGTGCAGGAATTCTGTGTTAGCTCTCCAGATCAATGTGGTCGTTACAGATGTTTTCATTCGTCTGCTTCTTGGAAGTATTTCAAACTGTTTCAATTTTAGCTATTGCACATAATAATCCTGGTGGGAAAAATCTTTTTTCAACTTATTTTTTTTAAAAGTGTTCAATTCAACAGCTTTAAGATCACAGCCAGCCTGTGCCAATGCTTGCCCAGCTAGATCATGTCTATGGCAGACCCATCTCACAGACACATTTTGTGTTCACATAGCCTGCAAATTGTTTCGCAGTGAATGAACTGTGGAGAAAACCCCAAGTGCTTTTGTTCCCTTAGGGTGATTCAGTTGCACTGCCCATTGGTGGAAAAGGGAGGGAGTCCGATCTCCTTTCTGGCCCATTTCTTCAACTTGGTGGCTGAAAACATGGAAAGAGTCTGAGAAGAAAAGGAGTACAGCAGTAATGGTGTCCTGCTGAGAAATATGAAGTCCTTGTCTCTTCTTCTATTACGTATCAGTGGTAAGCCAGTCAAAATATAACAGAAGCTAAAAAGTTAAACTCTTTATGATCAGGAACTGTCCCAGCTGTGGGTGCTGGAAGCCTTTTTAGGTCTTGTCTCTGAGAGAATGTGTATGAGAGATTGTCCCATGGAGCAAGGTGTCTTTAAAACCTGGCTTCCTGATTCATAGAAAGTTCAGAAAGCTTGGGGTAAAAAAACCAAAAGAAATTCCCTCTCCAGAGCTGTTGTTTCTGGAAATGGCTGGAGCAGGTGTCAGGGCAGGTCTGTCAGAGCAATTTATCTTTCTGACCCTGTCTTGCAGGATGCCTAGGACCGCGACAGGCAACTTAACAGGAACTGTGCAGGTTGCCGTGGCCCTATTCAATGGCAGCTTTTTTTCAAAAATCATTCCTTGAGACCTTTTCACCAATTGCAGTGATCTTTCCTGTTACAGGATCTTCACTTCACTGTAGTTTATAAGTAGTTAAACATCTGTAACGACCTGGGAAATTTTTCCATTTGCCACCTATAAATTGCTTAGTATTGACAACTCATTATATGTAACAGCCAGATTAAAAATCAAGAATCCCCACATTTCCAATGGTTGATTTCTTTGTGACTTTTTAATTACATTTAGAATGCAGTCCGAAGGGCTAATGAGAGACCATAAACAACAATATTCATTAAACCTTGACAATCTTGCATTTGAATGGAAGCAACCCCCTGGGCAACAAAATACACCACCACCAAATCACATCACAGAAAAGTGCCTGCTAGTTATAAGACAACAAGGTAGGAAAGTGAATCCCTTGACAAAAGATATAGAAAACTACATAGCAAGGAGGTAATTTGGCAAAAAGGAGTTAAAGCCAAAAGCAATCAGAGGGAGAGTTATAGATGCAAAAAAGAAATGATACACAGAGACATAAAGAGCCGGCACTCCGTAACTGAGTGTGACAGAAGTTCAAAGACCTCTTGGTAGGGAGAAGAGGCCAGAGCATATTGCCCACATTTTTTAATATCTACTGTAGATACGTGAACCATCAATCTACAGACAAGGATATTTGGATTAGAAACCATTTATAGGCTCTATATTTGTTTAAGCTTCACTTTCATTTATTCCTGGAGCTTTAAATAGTACAAAATTCCTGGACTCTTAAGCAGCTCAAAAATTTGAAACCCTTGGAAAGGTTATGCTGAAGTTAGAGAAGAAGATATTCCTGGGCAGAAATCCAAAATCAGAAGGAAGGTCCAGCCCCTTAGCTCTCAGAAAGAAAAAAAAAAAAACCAGGACCCTGATGCATGGAACCAAGACAAAAAGGCTCATTGTTCAGTAGAGGAAGAGAATTGACCTGATCCTGGACATAATGCAAGAGGAAAATCATGGCTATATGTTTCAATATGACATTATCCCTGTCTTTCTTCCCCACCAAAACCCAACTTGTTATTCATAAAATGAAAATAGGACCCATATTCTAAACAACAAAAGCATGATGTCCTTCCCACAGAAAAAAATCCCACAGGTCATAAACCTGAGGGACTCATTGCAAAAGGATGCTTTGAAGGCTAAAAGTTGACATGAGCACAAATGGAGGCCAGACAACTCCATTAAAAAAAAAAAAAAACCAAAACCCTCAAGCTTACTAAATACCCAGAAGCAAAATCCAGTGAACTGAAATAGTGGGAGCCTTGTTCTTGAGGAATCCACCAACGGTTACTGCTGTAAAAAAAAAACTTCACTAGCTGGACCTTTGGTTTTACCTGAGCTCACTGTAGGTATGCCCTTACACCCCCTCATGGAGCTCAGTGCCACCACTGAGGTGACAGCTCTCTGCCTGACCAGCTGATGGCCCCCACCAGAAGAACTTGGGGTTAATACTAAAAATTTGTTTCATCATCATCCTCCCGTCTCCTTCCTGCAGTGCTCCCTGTTGTAGTCTTAGACAGCAAAGCAGCCAAATAAGCTCCAGAAGTGCTGTTGCCGTGGCTCTGCCCTGGGACTTGGCAGCACGGGGGAGCCAATACTGAAGTCAGCACAGTCTCATGCAAGGGATCTCTAAGTAAGCAGGAGCAGGTTACAGTGAAGTGGTATAAGGGTTCAGCTGCCCATGCAAACCCAGTTTCCAGCACACTTCTGTGCAGCTTTTGCTGTTCACAACAGCTGAGCTAATACTGATAGCTAGTCTAAAACTAGCTCTGAAGGGCTTTTATCTTACGGTAAATAGGCCCTTTTCAGCTTCTCCATGACTCAATTACCCATTGGCAGAGGCAACTAGAAAAAATGAGTTAAGACTGTTTTTTACCTCAAGGTTACTGTGCAGATAAACATATTGAAGATGATGGTGTGTGTGCTCAGACACTGGAGCAATAGAGACCAAGCTAATGTCTTCTTCGTTTGCTTTCCATTGTCTTCTTACACTTATCCTGATGAAGTTTTGTGCTGCAAATCTATTCTTTTACATATCTTCATTACTGAATTTGTTTTGGTATGTGAATATATTCCAGAAAATACAGTCAGCACCAAACAGTAAAAGTCAAGTTTCCACAAGCACCACTGCCCCCACCTCCTACCAAGACAACTACCTTCTGGCTTTGGAATTAAATTAAGATTTTTTAAAAGGGGAGAAAAAACAGAGTCTCCCCTTTTTCTTTCTTATATTGCCTAGCGACCCTAAGTGCCACTTGCAAAGATTAGTACAAGTACAAAAAATTCAATGTACTGATGAAAACACGCTCAAATTTTTGCTCCAAGTCTCAATACCCATGCATGGCTGAGAATGACAAATGAACAATATAAGAGGCTTTTCAATTACTCATAACAGATAACCAAACATTGTTTATGGAAAATATGCTTAGTTGGAATAATAAGCAGGTAGATACAAACTAGACTGAGAACAAAATGCAAGACTTTGTTGATTTTCTGTCACACTAAACTAATGAAGCATTGAATAAAAGCATGCTATAGACTAATTAAGTCAAAAGAAAAAAAACTAAAAATGCCTGAAGAAATGTTCTTTTCCTTCAGTTTCTATCATGAGCCTAAAACAAAAGCTGAATATTAATGGCTTGAAAGAGAAAAATCAATAGCTGTTATATTGGTTACCTCTGTTCTTTCCATGTCAAAAATGATAAGCGTGTTATTTTAGATAGTAATGGTTTCACACGAAACAGAATATGAAAAGTACACAAACAACACTTTAAAAAAATCACCTGATTCCTAAAGCTAGAAATTAAATGTAAGAACAAAAAGATGTCAATTAAAAAAATTCCCCATAACCCAAGGGGAAATGGCTAGCGACCTGCTACACCACTTAGACACACACAAGTCTATGGGGCCAGGTGGGATCCACCCAACGGTACTGAGGGAGCTGGCAGAAGTGCTCACCAAGCCACTCTCCATCATTTATCAGCAGTCCTGGCTAACCGGGGAGGTCCCAGTTGACTGGAGGTTAGCAAATGTGACACCCATCTACAAGAAGGGCCAGAAGGAGGATCTGGGGAAGTACAGGCCTGTCAGCCTGAACTCGGTGCCAGGGAGGGTTACGGAGCAGATCATCTTGAGTGCCATCGTGCGGCACGTGCAGGACAACCAGGGGATCAGGCCCAGTCAGCATGGGTTTGTGAAAGGCAGGTCCTGCTTGACCAGCCTGATCTCCTTCTATGACCGGGTGACCCGCTTAGTGGCTGAGGGAAAGGCTGTGGATGTTGTCTACCTGGACTTTAGTGAAGCCTTTGACAGTGTTTCCCACAGCATTCTCCTGGAGAAACTGGCTGCTCATGGCTTGGACAGGTGTACTCTTTGCTGGGTAAAAAACTGGCTGGATGGCTGGGCCCAGAGAGTGGTGGTGAATGGAGTGAAATCCAGTTGGCGGCCGGTCACAAGCGGTGTTCCCCGGGGCTCAGTATTGGGGCCAGTTCTGTTTAATATCTTAATCAATGATCTAGATGAGGGGATCAAGTGCGCCCTCAGTAAGTTTGCAGATGACACCAAGTTGGGTGGGAGTGTTGATCTGCTTGAGGGTAGGAAGGCTCTGCAGGGGGATCTGGACAGGCTGGATTAACGGGCCAACGTCAATTGTATGAGGTTCAACAAGGTTAAGTGCCGGGTCCTGCACTTGGGTCACAACAATCCCATGCAACGCTACAGGCTTGGGGAAGAGTGGCTGGAAAGCTGCCTGGCAGAAAAGGACCTGGGGGTGTTGGTCGACAGCTGGCTGAACATGAGCCAGCAGTGTGCCCAGGTGGCCAAGAAGGCCAATGGCATCCTGGCTTGTATCAGAAATAGTGTGGTCAGCAGGAGTAGGGAAGTGATCGTGCCCCTGTACTCAGCACTGGTGAGTCTGCACCTCGAATACTGTGTTCAGTTTTGGGCCCCGCGCTGCAAAAAAGACGTTGTCCAAAGAAGGGCAATGAAGCTGGTGAGGGTTCTAGAAAACAAGTCTTATGAGGAGTGCCTGAGGGAACTGGGATTGTTTAGTCTGGAGAAAAGGAGGCTGAGGGGAGACCTTATTGCTGAAAGGAGGTTTTAGGAAGGTGGATGTTGGTCTCTTTTTCCAAGTGAAGAGCGATAAGACAAGAGGAAAAGGCCTCAAGCTGTGCCAGGGGAAGTTTAGATTGGATATTAGGAAAAATTTCTTCACTGAAAGGGTTGTCAAGCATTGGAACAGGCTGCCCAAGGAAGTGGTTGCATCACCAACCCTGGAGGTATAGATGTGGCACTTAAGGACACGGTTTAGTGGTGGATTTGGCAGTGTTAGGTTTACTGTTCAACTCAGTTGTCTTAAAGGCCTTTTCCAACCTAAATGCTTCTATGGTTCTATGATTCTAAAAATCCAAGTTAAAAAGAGACCCAACAGATTTCAATGCATTTATAGACTACCCAGATAAACTGTTCTTAAAAATCCATTTGGACAATGCTTTGGTTTTAATGGGTAGTGATATGTAATGGTCATCAGAAAAAGTATATGAACACACTTCAGCAGTTACAGAACCTTCACCTGTTTGTCTTTTGGGGTTTAAGTGGTATAAAAATTGCATGGGCTGTCTTTGACATTCCAGTGAACCCCCCTCCATTTACCCAGTCACTGCATTACAGGTGTTTCAACACTAAGAAGTTCATACTTTAAATTGCAGTATTCCTTTCTCCAATATTGTCCCTCCCATGCAGCTTAGGTCTATTGTCAAAGCTTCCGGTGTAAAGAAAAATCAGCATTTTATAGAACAAAAGGTAGTACAGGTGGTCAGGTTAACTGCAGTTACAAAGCTAGGATTGTAAGGATGCTGTCTCAGCCTGACATGAAATCTTCACATACTCCGTCACCAGCTCTCTGCACAAAAGGAAAAGGAAGTAGGAAAAATAAAAGGAGAACTTCAACCTGCTTTATCAAAGGATTACACTCTTCCCCCTTCCCGCCTCCTGCTCAGTACCAATGACAGACATACTGCTGCTTTTGCCCTCAGACAGTCCCACTGAGGGCCCTGGGGCTCAAGATTTTTCTGAGAGCAAGATAAGAAAGAAGAAAAGTAAAACAGCTGAAGTAACTCCTCAATCTCTGAATCATCAGCTAGAGATTTCAATAAATTGACAAATTATTTTACTGTGTTGAAAGTGTGGAGTCTTTTACTGATACTTATCCCTGTCATTACCCTTTGCTTATTTTTAGATTTAGAGGTTTTTTTAAAAATTAACTGCACTAACTAAATAGGAACTTTCTACTTGTCAATAGCAAACTAGAAGACCCACTCAACAGATTATCCCCTTATGTGAAACATAGTTTTGCTGTCCTTAATATGATGCATGTTTTAGAATTAAGAAATAAAACACAGTTTCCCCATCAGACAGTGAATGATAAGAGAAGCAAGATATTCCAAAGAAGACTTCAGGTCAAAAGCTACCTGACCTGTGCCACAGTCTGCCATTAGCAATGCTTATCATAAAGAAGGCTAGAAGGAGGAAAGCAAAGTACTCCCACTTCGTAGGAGGTTCTGGAAGAGGAGAATGCAAAGTCTTAGATACTTCCCTTCCAAGGTATTGGCTCCTCCTAAACTTTGAAAGACTAGACCTGTCAAAAAAAACCCTAAATTGTATGTATCTTGAAGACTTTATTGTTTTTAACTTCATATAATACTGAATATCTTTAACTTCTTTACCATATTTACAGACACTTTTTAACAAGTATAATGATCCCAATCTACATACAAATGTCATTTATCTAAGTGTAATGTAAAATTAAGGATATGTTTATTTTTTAAACGCAATTGTATCAATGAAAATAGCTTTCACTGAAAACTACATCAAGATCAATTATTTTGTTGCCAGTACTCAAAAAGCAAAAATAAAGTTCAGGAAGTTAAAGAAACAGGAGAGAATCATGGAAATAAAGTTCTTGATAGAAATAAGTTCATTAATTGAGAAGCTTGTTGTTATGCATCACAGTACTTGCTTTTTGAAGGTGAAAATAATTATATAGTAATTTTGATAATGGATAATCATGTGGAAAATACTTAACAAATGCCTCCTCTAGGTTTTGTTTGCTTAGAATGTCCCCCAAAACCTCCATAAAGAGGGAACACAGGGAAAACAAACAGTAATTAGGAAACAAAAAAAGGAGGATGCTCGTAGACAGCCGATCACACTTAATAAAACATGTACTCCTTTTGACCGTTCTTATTCACACTTTTGAAGAAATTAATGTACTTTTTACAAGATTACTAAATTCTCCTGACATACTATTCATTGAATGTACTGAACATCTATAGAAAATGTTTCTAGTCACCTCGAATACCAGTATTTGAGCAATGGTGCCTGACCACTGCACTATGTGCATGAAAACTGTCTCTCAGGGCAAAAGCAATGCCAGCTTTTCCTTTTAAAACTTTTCTAATCTTTCACATTGAATAGCAATATTATACCTAAAACACTTGCAACAACATAACACAAAAAAAGCAAATCCAAGTATTTAAAAATTAGTAAATGTTAACATTAAAGTAAATCATGCAACTGCAGTCAATCCTTACATGTGCTGAGTCTAATGCACTCCTTAATCATGCTATTGTAGGCTTTAACAAAATATACATATACATATTCATATACATATTCCTTTTAGAAAAATTGAAGTGGGCAAAAAAAGTTCTGTTGCAAAAATTTGCATTAACACACACATTTAGATCGACAGTGCACTCTTGTGACATTCGGGATGACAAAATTAGCTGCAGCTCTCCACATGGGCTGACACCAGAGATCGACTTCTCTTAACCTCAGAGGAACGTAAGAGGATCAGGAAACCAGGTCTCCGTTTTAAAGAAGTCTGAAGGAGACCATGGGCACATAGCCATCCTGACCTCTTCCCACCTTCTTTTATTACTCTTTCCAGCCTGCCCTGGTGAGGGTGTCATGCCAGCTGCATCCCCCCACACCCTCCCCCAGGCTGCTTGTTCATGACTTTGCCCTTTCCTGTGCCTCATCAAGCCAGGGCACACCAGCTGGGAAGTCTCCAGCTCTCCTCCTTCTTTTCCCCTCACTCCAATACACTAGATATAACTACTTAGTGCAAGAAAATAACAGCGCTACCTTTGATATTACTGCAAGTATTTTTAATTAATGACAAATCAAGCTTCCCAGGGGTTTGGCACTGCAACCATACATTTATGCTCAACAGTGTTCAGCTATGAGGTGCTGGGAACCAAGAAAGAGGTGATGGCTGGAGGCAGAAGTATAGTCAGTGTTGCACCTTGGGCTTCTCTATCTACCCCAAATTCATCCAAAAAGTTCTCTACTGGCATTTTAATACCAGCTGTTTTCATCACACTTGCTATATTTCATACTAACTTCTGAAAAAGTTGGCTGAATCCTTTCTTGTTGGAGCTTTGTTTGACCATATGGCACTGCCTCAGGGATGAATTCATTAACAGTGTGCCTCCAGAAATTCCCTAAAACTTAATTTTCCATCATACTCCATATTTGCCAAGTCACTGAAAAAGAATAAGTAACATCTTTGTGCTAATTCTGGATTATTAGTAATAAAATTCCAAACATTCACATCTTCTTGATTTACCAGACAATCACAATTAGTCTGTCTTCTGCTTAAGCAAAACCTCTTCTCCTGCTAATGTCTTCTCTAGCCATCTGTCCCCAAAAGATTATTGTTTGCTTTCTGATGATATAGTAGCCTAATAGTTGCTTTTTCTGCAAAGTTCCAAGTTTAGTTTGCATAGCATGCTGAGAATGGCGTGGAATGAAAATCTGACATAACCTCTATTTTTAAGCAAGAATCAAATGGCAGGCTAAATCCACCAATGAGGTAGTTGACTTTTGCTTACTTGTTTTGCTAAAGGTAATGGCTACAGAATCTGAGACTTTAGTAAGTATTTAATATAGCTAATAAACTACAGTTGATGTATTCCCTGTCTACTGGATGGAAAAATTTTGTATGCTGTGGAAATAGCATTTGTGTTTTTATTGGCCCATCTGAGGTCCCAGTTTTCATGCACTCCTCTTCTAGTCAACACCACTGATCATGGCTTCTCCTTGAAAGCCTGGACTATTTACAGAGCTCTTTACTGCTACAATTTCTAGATCTCCTTCTCTCTTCACATGTTGTGAAAATACTGTTTATTTCCTGGTGTGCTCTTCAGAACTGAAACACAGTGGGATGAAAACATACACAATATAAGTATTAAATTGGCTACAGTTTTGTAAGCACAGAACTGGTAAAATCATTGTAAGAAGTTTGCCAGGTGATAATGTCCTTCTTTAATTACTTTGCATTTTCAACCTTCAAACTGGAATTGTCTACTGATTTCATGGGTCAATAAATAGAAATACATTTTATGCAGTGTGATAACAGGGATTCATTTTTTTTATTTATGACATGCGATTCTAGCTGCTTTTTCATTGTAATTCATTGTAGTACATCTGTTTTACACAGTAATATTTTAATCAAAAAATATTGAATAACTCTTGGCCCCTCTCTGACACATCCTTTCATCTTTACATACCTTCCTTTCACAAAACAAAACAGAAAATTAATGCATTAACATTAGAAAAATTGACCTGCCTAAAATTATAGTGTCTTGTGCTTAGGTAGGTAGTTTGTTAAGGGGCATTTTAATTTATTTCTCACCTCTGATCCCCTCTCTAATTGTTCACAGTACCTCCCAGAATAAATCTCTGAATACTAGCCTTCCTATTTCTTACCATTGTGCTTCCTCAAACATTCACCGCGTGTTTAACTGTAGCATCACACATCTCTGCTGAGCAGCAGACAGCCTCTATAGCAAGGTCAAAAGTACAGTAAATGCAGCTCAAGGTCTTTTACTGCTGCAGCTTTGTACTTAATGTGCCTCCTGGGGGCTGAAAGTTTTGTTAGCTGCAGTTAGAACAAAAGGCACAATGTTGTCCCTCGCACACCTACAGCCCCAGCTCTGTTGGGCTGGTAGGAGTAACATTCACATTACATCTGAACACAAATATCTGAAATATTAGCAGAGACATATTAGAGTGTTAGGCTAATGTATCCTGAAGAAGACTTCTCTGAGGGACTTCTGCTCTTCCGCTCAAAAGTTTTAAGATAATAAAATGATAATAGGGCAAATCATGTTCCCAATTGTTTTTAATAATCTGGTAAATCACCAGAATTCAATGAAATCAATAGATCACTCTTTTGTTGACAGCAAGTACCTTATGACTTTTGAGACATAAATAAAACTAAAAATTGAATTTTTGTATTGTACATGACCCTAAACATTATTATTATGAATTCTGACTCTTTACTTCATTCTCATTTCAGACTTGACCCAAACTTATTTGTTGCCTAAGGCTGAGTGAAGAGGCCTCTGTGCCTCCAGTGTGTTTATTTTCTCTGCAACCAAAATAAAATGTAAGCACAGATTTACAGACTTTTTTCCTTATCAGTTATTTATTACACCTTATGTCACAGACTTTTTTGTGCATGCAATACAGTGTTAGGCTGTGTATTGTGCTCTTAGTCTAGAACAGAAATTCACAGCACAAGAAAAGGTGAAGGCCTTCCACAATTAACTTCCAAGACACCTAATGAGTGTCTTCAGATCCAAAGCAATGCAAAGAATCTGAGGTCATAAGGAGATGAGTTCTGCCTGACACAATATAGCATGAGTGCCCTTGAAGCTGGTGCTCAAGACCAAGGACCATGACCAGGTATATTTGAAGGAGGTTATTAAAACGATGGACAAGGCAGGTGAAAACAAATAGTAAAAAATGTTCTGCACTCCTGTGACATCAGTTGTCTTGACTGTGTCCTATTCTTCCATGCCATGCACACTTTTGCTATTAATTATCTTTGTGTATCATAATGGCACTCAGTGAGTCCAACTGGTCTAAAGAAAAGGAGGTTAAAAAGCAAAGATGAAACCTGTGTGCATTTCAGAATGGAGAGTGAGAGTGAGGCACTTTTTCCCTCCTTGGATGTAATGAACTTCCATTTTCTAAAGTTTTTTTTCTTCTTCAGGTCCCCTCCACTCGAATGTGTTGCTAAGCTTTTTCCCCTCCAATTATTATGTGCCAGGGACCCAAATGACTCTCACTGGAGCTGTCAAACTGCTAATTGCAGAGGGTTTGTGTTTTCACCACTCCTTCTGCACACAGATGGATTAAATGCTCAGTTCCTGAGCCCAAATTCAGTCTTTCTGTAGCAGGCTTGAGCTTTTGTTTGGTTCCCTGGAAGCAAACAAATTTTCTCAGTTTATACTGTTAAGAATATGATTCTGCTTTTGGGCATTGCCATTTAACCACTATTTAATAGATCCAAATGTGAAGTCTTTCCCTAAGGTAACTAACTTATGCTATTCCCCCTTATTTTTTTCAGTAATAGGGACTGCCACCTCTTCATGAAATATTGTTAAAGCTCAGTACATTTTTTACCTTCAAGACCTGAATTACAGTTCTCTGTAATGATCACTTAAATTTATCCAGACTAGTACAGTTGGACTTTGGTGCTCGGAGTTCTCTCTACCTCATTAACTTTTCAGTTCAGCTACCAACTCTGTCTTTAATACTGGTCTTAGATTGAAAAACAAACACAGTGACAATCATCTTGATAGGCAGGGAACATTCTATGACATCTCAACCACCTACCTGAGTGTTTAAACACTATTTATAATACAGACCGTGGTCTTTGTGTGAAGAGACTCTGCCAAATATTAGAAGGGGAGGTTATAAAGATCAGGAGTAGCTGAAAGGGTAATCCTACTGAAACATAGAATATTTTCCCATTGACTGGGCATCTTTTCTTTTTTTTTTCCTTATAAATGTTTTCAGAGACAGTGAATGATTTATTTTAAAGTGACCCTAACTCAAGGTTATGCCAATGAGACAACTGTCTTTCTCTTTGATTTAGATGTTCCAATCTTTCCTTTACGCAAAGACTATGTTGGCTTCATTTCCTTTATAAGTAATCTTGCTCCCAGAGTTACCAGCACACTGATTCACAAGTTGTTTCACTAGCAGGTAAGTGGGGGTTTACTAAATCTATATAAAACTCAGAAAGCCTGCTTGCAGAAAGTAGTGAAAGATGCAATGTTATTTGTGGAATGTAGTGCCATATTTCTAATGTTCCCTAAGATCTTTCATCTTACAATCATTACTCTCTAAAGCAAAATTTTGGCAGGGGTTTTATGCCTCTTTTATGAAGTTTGAGTAAGATTTTCCTCTTTACCACCTGAAGAAGTTTAGCTATACAGTAGGAAAGCTTCCGCTGAAATGTTCCTTATCTTTTGGATACTGCTTTGCTTGCTTCATCTCAGTTTTTTCACTGCATCAGCCAGAGGTCACACATCTCCCAGAGACTTTCTAACTGGTCATCAATGAGTCTCCTTCTGGATCTGGACTGGGAATTATGCAAGGAAGGCTACTCCTGCCAGGTACAGCTTAGCATTCATTCTGCTGCAGGGAGAATGAATTCTGTTCTCACTTACTCTAATGTAAATGTTGAGCAATTCCATCGATCTACCTGATACTATTATAGATTTTCAGGAGTATAACTGACAGAAGACTGTGTGGTTTGGTGCACTCTAACTGCCAATACTCTTAGATACTTAATCCTGTGTCAGTCTGCAGCACACAGCAAAGGCAGGCAGAGGACAGCAGAAGTCTCTGTCCTTGAAGGAGATGACCACAAGGAAAATTGAGGCAGAGTAAATGCCTATATTTAACACATGTTGTTGTAGATACCTGAACTAACATTTATCCTCTGACTCTCCTTGTTACTTTTTTTAGACGAGAAGCAGAAACCAAATGACACCACACACACACACACACACACACACAAATACATAATTTGGGGCATGTTCATAAACCTTCCACACCTCTCCAGAGGTAGGTTTGGATGACAGCACACCTTTTTCAATGAGACTTTGGCTACTTTCACCTACAGCAGAAGCCATGCAAGCACTAGGTGCCGACATGCAACCAGACTAAAGCTTTATGTGGCCACTGCTCCAGATGCAAGCAGATTTTTATGGGCTTGCAGAATTTAGGTTTGATTCTTCCCACATTTTTTTTCCTATTCATTATTTCTCCCTCCCAGACAGATGGCATGAAGATGGCTCTGAAAAGGCCCATCTCAAAGAGGTGTTTTCTTCACCCTGACCCCATCCTATAGGTTTCCCAGAGGAAGTAACCACCTGTTGAATTCATTTTTTAATCATTGTCTTTTCCCTACTTTTACTTTTTAGCATAAAGAGATGTAACTATATTAGCTCAGTGGCAAGATAAAAAACACAATAGTGTTTTTAAGTAGCTCTCAGGAAAGAAGACCCTGTATCTTTCATGCTTTTTTTTTCAATAAGACATACCTGGGTTTACAAGGCAGAGCACTTAAACAGCAGTGAATGCAGTATAAATCCACACCCTTATTTTCTGTCATTTAAAAATATAAAATATTATTCTAATGGTTCCATCTACTTTAAATATTGCTTTGTTTTCAACTAGTGGAGCAACCACGGCCAGAGAAAAAGATGGGTGGCTCCTAAAAAACACTAGGAGGGCTGCTTTCTTTAAAGCAGAAACACAGAACTTCTTTTTCAAGAAATGGTTAATGCTTTTTTGTACAGGAGATTTCCTTGATGCTTGCTGATAACAACATTTCTGTGATGGCACTGTTACTGGCAAACTTAATGATTTACTGCAAAGAATAAGAACAGAGCAGTGGCCTCAGAAATGTCCGTTGAAGGCCTCTTGATTGATTTTTACAATGATCCCAGAGAACGATTTGTCCTGCATTCAAATTCACTATCATTTTTCATTCCTTGTAGAAACTTACAGCTATACATAGGCTTAAAATTAATTTATTCTGGAAGCAAATAAGAAAGAATAGTGTAATAAAAGCAGACTATGAAGTCTGGAGCATAGCAAGTAATGTTCAAAAAAAGCATGAATCAGTCTACTACAATCTTAATAAAGAAACATACATTTAGTAGGCATTGATCATTGTAGCTTTTCACCAAGTCACTCAAATGGATTGAGACTGATCTACTAGAGTGAAGGATGTAACCGAAGGGTGTAAGTACATCACTTCCAAAACAATTACCTGCATCAGGAGTAGCAGGGTTTGGGGTTTTTTTTCCCGTAGGTAGATCATGTTGTTACCAATTACAATGGACTAATAATTATATTTCTTAATATACCACAACTTTACAAAGCAACAGCAGCTTTATGAAGAGCGAGACTCCATGTGCTTCAAAAAAACCAAACAACTCTCATGATCACATACACTGTCCAGCTGCAAAGACAGAGGAAACCTTCACTGAATTTCATTCCCTTGCCTGACAGCTGTGTATTAAATGACTTGTAAAAGTTCCCCCTCCCCAGGGCACAGCGTGCTGTCTGCACTGGTGGGAAGGCCTCTCCAAAATGCAAGTACTGGATAAGGAAGTAAAACACCTGTCACTAGTGCATTAGTGCATTTACAGCCCTTGATTTTCTACAAGTTCTAGTTTTTCTCTCTATAGATTGCTCATTTTCAATAAATTGTCCACACACTTGATATGAAGCGGGTTATTTCACTAAGGACTGTGTGGGCATTCTGTGTTTATGCCTCATGACAAGACAAACATTTTCATATAACCTCCAACACTTTACGCAATTTTTTTTAGTTCCAGATACTTGAGATAACAGTATAGCTTACAGTCTCAGCAATTGTATGTGAAAAATGATACTGCTGCAAGGAGTTAATCAGTTAGAAAGCGTTTCCTGACTTTTCAGCTTTAATTTATTTTTCTCACTGTCATTTTAATGACCTTTGTCATTTCCTTCATAAACATCCTAAATAATTCCTTTTCCTCTCTGCTATTGCAAAGAGGTTTTTTTAAGTATATTGAGAATTCATTCCATCTTTTCTTAATCGCTTTTACTTTTCTTGCTTCCAGTATCTTTGCTGAAATACCCAGGGCTGTGCATGTTTTGAATGAATCTACACTAGCATCATATAGAAAGAAGCAGTGCTGGCCAGTAAGTTTCTGCATAGCTTAGATGCTTTGTTGCATTTTTTGTTGTTGGCAACAAAATCATCACATATTGAATATACCTAAGCTTAAATACAAATGAGGAAATCTTTCCTGAAACTGACATTTTTCCTTATTCATAAAACAAACATGTAATTGTGTCATTTCAAACTTGATCTTAAGGGGAAGAGAAAAAGAAGTATCCATAAGAAATAAACCCATCTTTCAGATTTTCTTCATCTATATTCTTTGCAAGAACTTCAGTCTGTCCAGTTTCTGATCCAGTCACAAAATTCTTTTTACACAATTTCCAAAGTCAAGAAAAAACTTAGTATATAGAATTCTCTTCAGTGTATACATACATATCTGACACTTAAAATTTCAACATGTGATTTGCAGCCTAATTTCACTCTAGAAATGTTGCTTATAGGGAAGCCACAGGTATAATCATATTAGTAACATTTTCCTAGTAATTAGCCCAGTTGGTACTTGTGTGGCTTTAGATATAACTATTTTTTTCTGTATTTAGCTTGTATATGTATATACTTCCCTTTTTTTTGTCTCTTTGCTGTTTTTTTCAAAAAGTACTGTCTCTGTCTATCACTGTGAAGTTAGTTCTAAGAAAGTACTAGACACTGAAATCATATGGGACATCTATTCATTATTCTGATGCAGTAAATCTCCAAGACAAACAGCAGTGAACACGCTTATACAACAACATTTATCTAGGTCTCATGCCAGTTCATGAAATTGAAATTAGGCTACATAATGTTATATGGTGTCTTGGGCACATGTGAGGAGCCAGAATAGCTGTATCAGTCATTAATACCTGGCTAACCCTATTTTGTTGAACACTAGAGGGAGATCAAAGCAAAAGAATAAATGATCTAATAGATTATGGATACTAATTGGAGTTCATAAAATTTTAACAGATGAGAAGATGAAACACCAGGTATCATAGTATCTTAATTTTTTGTCATAGTTTTCACATACCCTTATTTGATATTGTTTTCCCTAGAATGCAATTTTAAAGAGTGAAAAAAAAAAAAAGACTCAGAAGGAAAAGGACTGTGTTTATATCAACGCCTCAATTAATGTATTCTGTATTAAATTAGTTTTTCATATGACATACATTTACTTTGATGAGAAGACAGAGGTTTTAGCAACTGAAAAATGAAACATAAGCACAGAGTCCAGCTATCTCACTGTTCTCTGAACACGTGGTACTTTGTTCTAGTATGTAGCTACAGCCATAAGCACAGGAAACTCGTGTTTCTGCAAGACCTTCCCTAGAAAGAGACCTTTCTGTCAGACCTAAATGCAAGCAACTGAGACTGTTCATGTTCAGAACAGGATGGAAGTTAATGCCGTCACTCTTTTGCCATCACAACTGTCATTTTGTTCAGTGTTTGCGGAAGAAAGTTTAGATATAAAAATATTTTAAAATACATTTTTGAGTTTTGCATGAAAGAAAGTTATCAAAAGCACACTTTTTTGCCCTCTGAGTTACTGCTGGGAAATAGCAATACTTTCAGCAGGATTCCCAAAGGAAAGGCCCTTAGGGCCTTGAATAGTTTCCTAAGAGGAAGGACCTGGTTAATCAGCCCTAGCGGAGGAGGAACCCTGGCATCCCAGTTTCACAACCAAGGAACTGCTCACGCTGAAGCTTGTACAGAGATTGTTGCGCTGGTAGGGATGTCTGAGCTGGGTGGAAACAGCATGGTGTTGGCACTGGTAGAAATGTAGTTATTGACAAAGAGCTCACAAAGTTAGGGTCAGTTTACCCTGAGTAAACTGCTCTGCATGGTAGATTGCAGCTACCTCACACATCAGTACAGTGTGCTGCAGCCCCTGCACCAGTCGGCACTGCCAGTATACCCCATTTTCAGTGTACACCATGGTGTAAGGAGAAAATGTGATATATACACACTAATAATCACTATTGTTATTTAAGAGACAAAAGTTTTGTATAGGTTCAAGGGAGATGACAGGAGTGAGAGGGCAGGAGCAGAGAGAAGCGCAGATGAGAAGGGAGAGCTGGAAATTTGCCTTTCAACACGGCGAGCTGCTAAACTGGCTCAGGGCTTGCTGTGAAACCATAACCGCTCACAAAGTTACCAGTCAGCTTTCCTCCACACAGAAAGAAAGAATGCTCCAAGTTTCATTTCACAAAAAGGAGCAATATTTGTACATTATTGAACAACTGTGCTGCCACTAACATTAAGTAGCAACTTCTCAGATGCTTCCTGCACTATTTGGGTCTGTTTAATAAATGGTAAGGGATTTAAAATCCAGGCCATCTGAGGAAACTATTTCCTTCAAGAGTTTAACAATTGCAGCTGAGGATGTTTCACATATGATCTGCTACTGTTCATCAAGCAGACAGATTTCTGTTTGGGTTTTTTTATACAGGCCATGTTGAAGTACCTTAATCACAGTCAACCTAGAAGTCAGTGAAATATTTTAAGTACTCTGAGACAGCCTGTGATCTTCACTTTAGCTGTGGCCAGAAAAGCTAGGGGAGGTAGAGCAAGGCAACTTGCAAGCTAACAGAGCCCTTAGGAGTCTGTAAATATTGTAGAGTAATTCCTCTGACTCACTTACTTTTAACGTCTGTAAAGAACTATACAATATGCAGGGCAAGGCAGAATCAGGCTCTGTGTGTCCTTTTTCACTTACTTGCTCGTTCAGGACTAAGCCCAGCTGGTAGACAAAAAGAAACGCCTATTAGAAAGTGTAGGAAATATCCTGTCCTCATAGCTTACCTTCCTATAACAGGTCCAGTTCCCTCTGTCTCTATGAAAGCCATTGCTTACCTACTGAAGAAGAAAAAATAAGAAGAAAAGAAAAAAGAGTTTATCCTTTTACTTTTTTTACAGCTTTAAAAACTAAGCCTCCACATCAATGTATTTAAGTGGCTTGCTTCCTTCTTAAATGTCTTGTATATATCTCATCTTGAGTGAGCTCACCGGGCAGGTGCGGGACAACCAGGGGATCAGGCCCAGCCAGCATGGCTTCATGAAAGGCAGGTCCTGCCTGACCAACCTGATCTCCTTCTATGACCGGGTGACCCGCCTAGTAGATGAGGGCAAGGCTGTGGATATTGTCTACCTGGACTTTAGTAAGGCCTTTGACATGGTCTCCCACGGCATTCTCATGGAGAAGTTGGCAGCTCACGGCTTGGATGGGCATACACTTTGCTGGGTCAAAAACTGGCTGGATGGCCGAGCCCAGAGAGTGGTGGTGAATGGAGTGAAATCTAGTTGGCGGCCAGTCACGAGCGGTGTTCCCCAGGGCTCGGTTCTGGGGCCGGTTTTGTTCAATGTTTTCATCAATGATCTGGATGAGGGGATTGAGTGCACCCTCAGCAAGTTTGCAGATGACACCAAGCTGGGTGGGAGTGTCGATCTGCTCGAGGGAAGGAAGGCCCTGCAGAGGGATCTGGATAGGCTGGATCGATGGGCCGAGGCCAACTGTATGAGGTTCAACAAGGCCAAGTGCCGGGTCCTGCACTTGGGTCACAACAACCCCATGCAACGCTACAGGCTTGGGGAAGAGTGGCTGGAGAGCTGCCCGGCAGAAAAGGACCTGGGGGTGCTGGTCGACAGCCGGCTGAACATGAGCCGGCAGTGTGCCCAGGTGGCCAAGAAAGCCAACAGCATCCTGGGTTGTATCAGGAATAGTGTGACCAGCAGGAGTAAGGAAGTGATCGTGCCCCTGTACTCGGCACTGGTGAGGCCGCACCTCGAGTACTGTGTTCAGTTTTGGGCCCCTCAGTACAAGAAGGACACTGAGGTGCTGGAGCGTGTCCAGAGAAGGGCAACGAGGCTGGTGAAGGGACTAGAAAACAAGTCTTATGAGGAGCGGCTGAGAGAACTGGGGTTGTTTAGTCTGGAGAAGAGGAGGCTGAGGGGAGACCTTATCGCTCTCTACAACTACCTGAAGGGAGGTTGTAGGGAAGCGGGTGCTGGACTCTTCTCCCACGAAACTAGCGATAGGACGAGAGGAAATGGCTTCAAGTTGCATCAGGGGAGGTTTAGATTGGACATTAGGAAGAATTTCTTTACTGAAAGAGTGGTTAGGCATTGGAACAGGCTGCCCAGAGAGGTGGTGGAGTCGTCTACCCTGGAGGCGTTCAAAAAAGGTGTAGACGTGGCACTCCAGGGTCTAGTTTAGGAGTCATGGTGGTGTTAGTTGATGGTTGGACTTGATGATCTTAGAGGTCTTTTCCAACCCAATGATTCTATGATTCTATGATTCTATGATTCTATGAAAAGCTGGAAATAAGAAAAAAGGTAACTGTCCATAGTTTTTTGTCAAACATATTTGATACAAATTTGTAACAGCTTGAATGGAAGTGACTGAAAATATATATAGCTCCCATCCACTGAACATGGGACTCATGCTGTCATTTCACCCTAAATGTGACAGCCACAGCTTGTCACCCTAAGCAGCACCAGAGAGCGTAACCAGACACACACAGCTTGTCCTACCATCTCCGCAAGGGATTAGTGTTCCACTATGACCAAGTTTTAGAAGGAGAACCAAGCTGAACGGATCACCAGGTGCCCTGATGCCCGAGGTACTTTTATTTAAACCAATGAGTGTTTTTACACTGGATAGCTTTGGGGCTGAAATGCTAGAGATAATGACATCAGAAGGTATTTGTTAACACATTGGAGGCTTTTTTGGATTGAGAAAAGGTCATGGTATTTTAAGTGACACATAAGTACCTCTGTATATACTGAACGGATTGTAAAGTATACTGTATATACTGTGGCTGAAACACAAAGCACTTGTTCTTTTTCATTCCTAATAAATTACTTTTTTAAAAAAAATAAATATATACATAGGACAAGGAATTAATACATTTCATGGTTCTAGAAACAAATCATTGCATCTACATAATTGGCTAGTTATCTCAGCTGTGTTGTGCAGTCCAAAAGCAGAAGAGACTACTCAATAGCCTTTCAGTTTTTATTTACTGCTAGCTGTTTAGAGAGCAAATACAGCTTGGGGTATCTCCAATAAAGGGAGGTATGGTTTTCTAGTAAAAAATTAATAGATTCAAAAAAACCTGGGAAATGATGCAATATTTAATGTATATAATTTCTTTACTATATCTTATCATTATAGTTCACAGCTGAAATTACTTTTGTTGCTATTACAGCTGACCAGGTCAGTTTATTTAACATTTTGGGATTGAGGGAAGTGTGTTGTTTATTTATTTAATGAATAAGTTTTCATCCAATAAAAAAAAAAATAAAATAAAATGCAGACCTATTACTCCCAGACCTTTCAGGTGCTAAGTCATTGCATTTCTACTGTAGAGAAACTTGAATTTTTGTAATCAATAGGCACTGGGTACACAGGAGAGAATTACGCTTTTTGTCCAAGGCTAATCCTGCACGGTGCTGGGAGCTCCCAGCATCCACAGAGGCATTCTCAGCCTTGCCACAAGCTGAAGTACTGGGGCTGGCTTTTAGCTGTGTAATATATACCAGTGTGAACATGCTTTGCAAGTGTCAGGGTGTTGTAAAGACCCAAACCATAATCATAGTGAATGAATACAATTGACAGGTAATCTGAATTCTATTTGTTTCCTAAGCTGGTACAATATTGTCAGTATAGTTTCTGGTCCTGGCTTCCAGTCTCCCAGTTTCCTGCTTCTTCTTGCTTTAGATAACTACAAATTGAATAGAAATTGCTGGTAATATTACAAATGTATGTTACATTTTTAGCAACTTCACGATTGCCATCAGCTCGTTGCCCATTATACCAGATCAGGAGACTACCTCTTTCTAGATAAATAATGTTTTTGAATATACAATGTTACAGAGCTGTTGATTTCTCCCTCCAGGACCTAATTTAAACATGAAAAAGAATGGGTTGAGGTTTTTGCAGTTTTTGTGATACAGCTACATTTGCAAATGTGTTTCAAACTTAAAGGGTCTTTTTTGTCGTTTATTGCTTTTTGACTGTTTTACATTTCTTGCTACCATCAGGCAAACTTATTCTTAGACAGTGAATGACCTCGAGAAAGGTAAAATCCAAATAGTTCAGCCATTGCCAGGAAAAAGTGAATTGTTATGTTCTATATTTAACAATTCTGACATAATTCTGACATAAACACTAGCTGTGAACGGTTGACTTTGCAGATACCTGCAAAAGATAAATCTGAGGTCTTTCAGAGGGTGGTGTTGGTGAGTGGCATGAACCCTTTATCTCGACAATACAATGATGAAGCAAACTGGCAAGGTATTGACAGTGGAGAGGAAATCTGCTGCATCCAAGCTGTCTCTGGTAGTGCAAACAGCACAGGAGGGTGATGATTATTATACCTTTGTGTGAAATGACCTTGGCTCTAATTTCTGTAGCTAGTGGAAATATGCATCCAAGCTCCAAGGTGTCTTCTTTTTCCATTAGTTTTTAGGACACACTGATGTTACTCATCATGTTCACAACAGATTTACATCCCATGTGTAGTCTGTCTGTCCTACACTGCTTAGAAGTGTTAAACTACTTCATGCACACTATCTGGTAGATCTGTAGCAGTGAAAGAATCCTGTAAACGTGGGACTTACTGCACATGTATGATATAATGCGTATTGCTTTGATCAAGCACTGGATTTACTACTTGTGTACAACGCTGTATACACAGATATTTCTGTCTGGGAGGTCTGAGGCAGAAATATGACTGTGCACCACACTGAAGCATCAGAAAAGGACATAATTGGCAACATCCTTGATGGAACCCTAATAAAATAGTGTGCAATAGCCATGTATACATGCTGAAATGAGAATCTCTGAAATAAGATTGTCTATTTCTGGCTTTCTATTAATTGTTTGAAAACAACATTAAGTGGTACAATGTAATTATTCAGTTTACTGTAACTGCTCTAAAGCCCTTATAAGTTCTCTGCTCTAACCAAATGCTGTACTTAATATGAAGTTACTGTAAAATTATAAGCAACAGATGTATCATGCCATTCATAATACTATATGTTTTCAGTGAAGGAACCTTCATGTTTGTCAGGAAGATTAGTTCAGCAATATGACTATATCAGCAAAGAAGCATTATTGAAAAACAGTTCTGCAAGAATACTGACTTAACAGATGCATTTTTGCCAACTGATTGTCCTGTTTAAATCCCATTTAAGTGAGACTTTGTCTGAAGTGTCCATGTTGACTTTCTGTTAAGAGTGAAAATTAAGTTGTTAAACAGATTGCCAGATTAGAAATCATAAAACTTAACTGTGACAGTAGCTCTAGGTGAGAATAGGAACACATACTATTTACAAAGACATTGCTGAGTCTCTTATTCTTGTCAGTAACTCCTTCCTTCACATACTGACAGATGTTGACGTAATTGTCTTCGGGAATGTCCACGCATGCTGCAGTGCAATACAGTTCATTTATTCCACTACACAGCCTTTGTTTTCAGATAAGTATGGGTACTCTCTTGAATGCTTTCTCTTAAGTGAGCTTGTTTCAGTCGAATTCATGATGGCTGGTGGTTCAGGTCTCAGCGTTCTTCACCACAGGTAGCACCTTACTGGCAATCTCAGCAGATAACATTAGCAAACCCTGGTCAGAAACCTGTTTTCCATTGAAAAGTGGCCAAACACATTCATCTGCATTAAGGCTAATCATATTCAAGCAGCAGTTCAGCAGTCCTGATTACAGATACCCAGTGACACTTGCAGAGGGCATTGCTTATATACAAAGTAATTAAAACTTTAGACTTCTCCCTTTGAAACAGTAATAGAGTGTATCATGGCATTCGGCAACCCTGACTATGAACAAATGTCCAAAGGAATTTCAAGACTTACTAGTATGAAAGTGCCAAACAATTAAAAGCTGGTTTGAATTTAAAAACAGAGGGAGAATATATCTGTTCTTTAAAAAAGGTGACATTCCAAACAGCAACTGCATCTGTGTTTCACAAATGGGGCTATAAAAGCTACAGGAAAAAGTGGGTCTTATTGTTTATGGGTAATATCCAAGCTAAATTAATATCACATCCATTTATATATTAATGAAAAGCCTAAAAAGCCTAATTCTTTGGAAAGATTCGTATATGGTTTAATGTAGTTTAGATGAGGATCATTATGGAGAAAGAAAAACATCGTCTTGATGCTGAAATAAACATTTGGTCTTTTAGATAGTTGTAAAATACAGCCAAGAAAAGATTGTACTTTAGATCTTAATCTGCATTAGAAATATGTTCATCAAATCAAAATACAGTTTCAATTTACATGAAAAGGAAGCTTCTCACTAGTATCTAACACACTTCAGAAAAATATCAATATTTACAAATGTTCACATGTAAATTGAGGGCATTTTATTTCACCATCAACAGTGTGGTAGTAAACATGTTACTGTCCTGGACAACAGTTTATCTTGGCATTGGTCTCATTTGTGTCTAATAATACTGCAGATCTTGTGAGAAATGCCAGACTTTCTCAAAGCAAACAGCTGGGCCAGTAAATATTGCCAAACTCTTGAAGTCTGTCAGATCAGTTTCAATAAACGCAGAATGCTCATTGGTAAAGAAAACTACATGTATTTTTTAAAACTGCTTTGAAGCTAAAAAAGAATTTATACTTTGTTTTCCTCTAAGGCTCAGCGAAGCCTGGAGCAGCTGTCATTTTATCCAAACCAACTTTGCCTCTCTCTGATGATGATATATGTTCATTTCATTGCAATAGGTGACATGTCAAATGCCTATTTTTGCCCTATCTGTGTGGTAAATTTCTTCCTGATATTTATGTTTCTGCATGTTTTCTTGTAGGAAAAATTCAAAACATTTCAGTTATGTCTTAAAATTGCTCCAGATGAAGGAGAAAGCCTTCGTCAAAAGAAGAATGGTCTGACTGACAGGTCAGCTTCAGAATAAAGCCAAGCCTGAGAAACAACAATCCAGAATCTTTCCACGACCAGAAGAAATGAGCACTGAGAGACCTTCCGACCTAATCAAACACCCAGGGCAGACAAGCATTCCTTCCCTTGAAAATATAAGTGATTTCTCCTTAAATATCACTGACTGCACCCAGGTCGTGGTGCCAGAGGAAGTTTTTTTCACTGTTGCTGCTGCTGGAATACTGGAAAATCTGCTTGTCCTTATTGCTGTCATTAGAAATAAGAATTTGCATTTGCCCATGTACTTCTTCATTTGCAGTTTAGCCATTTCAGACATGTTAGGTAGCTTGTACAAAACTCTGGAGAACATCTTTATCATCTTGTGCAAAATGGGGTACCTGACACGTCGTGGGGACTTTGAGAAAAAGCTGGATGATGCCATGGATTCCATGTTCATTCTGTCTTTACTGGGGTCAATTTTCAGCTTGTTAGCTATTGCAGCAGACAGATACATCACTATCTTCTATGCTTTGCGGTACCATAACATCATGACACTAAGAAGGGCCTTGGTTATCCTGGCAATCATTTGGACGTTCTGTGCTGGCAGTAGCATTGCCATTGCCCTCTTCTCCTATGAAGCAGCAACAGTCATTCCCTTCACCATCCTGTTCCCTTTAATGATGTTCTTTATACTATGCCTCTATGTCCATATGTTCCTCCTGGCCCGATCTCATGCTAAAAAGATCGCCTCACTGCCAACCAGCACAGTCCATCAGAGAACTAACATGAAAGGAGCCATTACACTGACCATTTTCCTTGGAGTTTTCCTTTGCTGTTGGGCCCCCTTTGTTCTTCACATCCTCTTAGCAAGGTTTTGCCCACATAACCCTTACTGTGCCTGCTACATGTCCATTTTCCATGTGAATGGGACGCTTATAATGTGCAATGCGATCATCGACCCTATGATTTTTGCATTCCGAAGCCCAGAATTGCGGAGTACATTTAAGAAGATGTTCTGTTGTGCCAGGTCAAACTGGAACTGGTAAACACTTCATGAAAAATGAAGATTATAGAAACACCCCTACGGGGTGCTGTGCAACATCAGTTTGCAGAGTTAAAAATACTAACAATTATGCCCAAAGTAATACTATGCTTGTAGGATACTGCCAGTGATTTTCAGAGGGTTACCAAAGAATGCATAAAAACTAATTATGCACACAAATCTTTGCCAACCAGGCCTCCAGGAATATTACTGACGAAGTTAATTCTGCCGACAACTTTCATGCAAGTAAAAAAATATCTTCACTATCTTTTGTCATTTCAGAAAAATTCAGATATAAATCTTCTGCAACAAGTATTACATTACCCCAGAGATGAGTTTATGCCAAGTCATTTTGTACCAGTAATTTCAATTTAAGGTGTATAGTACTTTAAAATTTTATTGTTTAAATCATAAATGAACATTTGTTTCTAAACTGAATATTTATATAAAATCTATGATAAAACAGAAAATATGGACATGTAATTGGATTTTGCTGGAAAAGTGAATTCGTTACTGTTCTTTAACATCTAGTCTCCTTAAAATCATGCAATTAGTGTTCTCTAAGTTTCATAAATAACTTTTGGAGCATGAGTCCAAGAGAAGAAGATATTTTGGTTTAAAAGCTATTTTTAGTGACTGAAGAGTTTTTTCCAACATAAAGTTTTTGTGGCAGCAAAAACAGGTTTTGAATTTCAAAACCCCAAAGCCATGTCTGGACTAGCAAGGGGAATTGCTGAGCTTGCCAGCTCCCCATTGGAAGTCCCTGGGCCAGTTTGCTTTAATAAAATAATAAGCTTTGCAGACAGTAAAAGAACTTTGATTAAGTCATGACTTTCTAAACATGCCTCAACAAAGAATTCAAAAAATAATAATTCAAAGACCTCCAGGGACGTCAGTCACCTGGATAAGGAATCAGCTAGCCAGTCTGGAAGGATAGAATAGAATCATAGAATCATTAAGGTTGGAAAAGACCTCTAAGATCATCAAGTCCAACCGTCAACCAACACCACCATGCCTCCTAAACCAGGCCCTGGAGTGCCACATCTATACCTTTTTTGAACGCCTCCAGGGGTGACAACTCCACCACTTCTCTGGGCAGCCTGTTCCAATGCCTAACCACTCTTTCAGTAAAGAAATTCTTCCTGATATCCAATCTAAACCTCCCCTGATGCAACTTGATGCAATTCTCCCTGCCAAAATAACACAAAACTCACAAAACTTTAAGGCAGAATAGTTTTCAACAGCAAAACATCCTGAAGCAGTCCAGAGAGCGTATGGTGAGGAATTAACCTCACAATAATTCAGTGGAGTTATTCAGCTGTGCCAGAGACAGCATATTAAGTAAGAGACAACCATGAAACTGAGAAAGCCAAGGCACAGCTAGAACAAGAAGGAGAGGAAAAGATAAAATCTATATAGAATTCATAAATAAATAGAAGAATTTATTCTGGTGGAACTCTAAGAAAAACAGGAATTTCAAGATATATGGAATATGGACCAAACCATACATATTCAGGTGGACTTAGGCTTACAGATAAAGATATAAGAAAGGGAAAATAAACCTGAAAGCTTCTATAGAACTAAGCAAAGAAAATATCTTAAATGAGAAAAGAGATACTAAAAAGAACATTTTTCAAAACTATATATTTATTACAAAAAATGTTTAACTATAAAATGCAAGTTTAGAAGGGAGTTCAGATATAACCACGTCTTATTTTAATGAGAATTTTTTCCTTTCCATCAAAAGCAGAACAAATGCAAAGCTGCACAGCAAGAAATTACTCTTAGACCTGACCAAAAAAAACCAAAAAAAACCCAAACTATACAGTATTAAAGACAAAGCAAAAAAAAAGACCTACAGTACCATAATACCCACGCACACAGTTGATGAGCTTCAAAATGATAAAAAATATTAGACAGGAAATTGTGATTTAAGCAACCCTTACATTAACGCTGCAACACATGAAATATCTACTAGATGTACCTTCCCTCAAAACTTTATTTTCCATCCACTTCCCTAAAACAGACGTAGTTAAGAGAGCTAAGTAGCCGTCACCATGTTAGAAGTCACTGCACCTTGTAAGGAAGTCCACTCTAACTCTACAGATGCAAGGGTGTTCAGACTGAGATCTCCAAGCGCAAATTTTAATAAAACATGTACAATAAAAAATTAACCTATAACTTCTAAACATAGAGAATTAATCAATAAAGAACATACATTTAGCACTTTAAAGAGGAACATTCAAGACAGACTCGTGTCAAAATCCAAAATTCAGCAGTAAAATGTATCATTGAAATTCTGTATAAAGTCCTTTGCAAAGGACTGCTTATCTTGTGGAAACACTGGTAGTTTTGGCTAGGAAAGGGACAAATGTGACAGCCCAGGCTGGGGGCCGATGTGGCCATGGCTACAGCAGGCCCCAGATGGGGCCACCAGCTACTGCTTTCTTCTACCACACCAACACGTGGCAGCTCAGAGTAGTCCTGAGACAAGGTTGGCTTGGCCTGGAGGAAACAGGAAAACTTGGACCTGTCTGCCTTCAGCCCTCATCTGACTGCCCCCACCTACACAAGAGTCTCAGGAACTGGCTGGCACCAACCTTCCTCGCGGCATCCCCAGGCCCAGGGGAGAGAGGAGGGCGAGCCGTCGCTCACAGACCCTAGAAGCCAGAGCTGAGCTCTCATCCCCGCACTGCCAGCGCTTTGCTTTGCAACAAGGACCTGGGCTCCTACCTTGCGACAAAGCCTGGCCTCCAGGCCATGCCAAGGGGAGAGCAGCCTGAGGCAAGGAGGTTGGATGAGGCACTATGCCCACCCTCATCCCAGACCTCCAGCCTGCCTTACCGGTTCGCCACTGCCCTGCCTATGCCGTGGCCTCAGGACATGGCTGGGAGTGGTAGCACTCTCCTGCTGTGGTCCCAGACCCACACTAGGAACCCTTGGACAGCCTGTGTGGGGCACAAACTGCTCACCAAGCAGCTGGGCTCACTCCCTCCTTTTCATTAGCCGTGCCTCAGCTTCACCGTTGACCTAAAACCCTAAGGGCACTTAAGATAAGAACTTAAGATACAAAATCAGTCCTACAGCACACCTTTGCCTCTTGGCCCCACTTCAAGAGCAGAACAAACTGTCCTCCAGTAACCCAGCACCTGTCCACTCCTTCCCAGGCTGTCCCACTGTCTTTCTCAGCACCATCCCCAAGCCTCCAGCCACCATTTACCTGCAAAACACAGAGCATCCCTGGTTATGTAGGTTATGGCCCAGTGAGATTTTTTTTCCATACAGCTTGTTAAAACAGGGAGTCAACGCTTAGGCAGCAAATTTTCAGTATGTTTTATCCCACATTGTTCTCTTTGACTTGCAAGTATTTCTGCAGTTACTGACATTGGATCTCAGATTGCCAGGAGATCCAAGCACTGTCAGGAAGTGGTTCCTACATAATGTAACCAGGAATTACCTGCCTATTCTTTGTAGCCTACTTGGTCTCATCTGTGGATACACTCAGAACAACATCCCAAAAGCATTTGTTCATGTCATGATGCCTGAGCAACACTTGAACTTATGGCTTGAGGTTATGTCTTTAAACTGGTGATAGAAACTTGATGGCTGTTACTGTTAGACTGTGTGTCTAATATCCAGACAACCAGCAAGGTGGGGAAAAACCTGCTGCATAAGGGGATCTACGACAAAGCACAGAGAACACTTTTCTCAGATTTTGGGACTTTCCTTCATCTGCCCAGCTTTAAATTACAAGTGTTTGGGGAGCAGGACTGTGCCTTAGCATGGGGAGAAATAAGTTCATCTCGGATCCTACCAGAGGCTTATAAGCCTAGAAGGAGAATCCAGTCCCTTGAAAATCACAGGCAACACTACAATCAATGTTTCATTTGGAAGGGCCCACAGAACTTCACATGCCTGTGGCATCAAAACATTTCCTAGTCACTTACTGCAAAGAAAAGCTCCTGTTGTTTTGCTTTCTGTTGTTTTGAACTGAACTTCATGTTCAGGAACAAAGTAAACAAATCTGATAAAGGCACCCAGGGGAATTCATTCCACTGAAGAAGTCAGTATGCCGGTGAGAGACAGACTTGCATAACAGTTTGATTTTGTTCACAAAATAGCAAGACAAATATAGTTTACCTGTGAGAAAATATAGTTTAGAGTTTATTTATGTGAGAAAAACTTGTTTCCATGAATCATGGTCCTGGGCAAGACTTTCAGAAAAATAGGTGTCTTGGACTCCTATTAGCTGAAAATTTCAGTTTTTCAAACAATATTTAAGTAACTGAAAAAGAAGTTTGACTTGAAGGACAGAGCACCATCAAAGGCAAGCAATAGTTATTTATAATATTTGTTTATAATATGAGTTGAGGCAAATGTTAGCCTTCTCTTTAAAAATCTCAAGCAAGATACTTCATATAGAGTTGGCTAAAATTACAGGCAAGGAAAACAATAAAAGGATCTTAAAGAATCTTTTCATCGTGAGACCTAATACTGCTTGTAATAATACCGAATTGCAATTATGTTCACAACATTATCAATTTGGTTGATTTTTTTGATTTGGTTTAGCCTTGGAGGCTTGAAACTTTCAGTACTTTTTTTTCCAGTACTAAACATCTACATTTCAAACCAAAATTTTTTAAAAAAATCTTTTTGAGTCAGATTTGAACTAAACTCTTCAAATGATACATTTAGTCAAACAGAATCTATTCCCCAAGTAGGCACAGGGTCTGTTTTTTAATTGTCTCCAGGTAATTACAGCAGATAGCCACCTATGAAGATATTATGTGTTCATCATTCAATAGCACTTTGATATGGCTTTGCTTGAAGTGTCATTTTTACAGAAGACACAATGTCGTTCCGAGCTTCTGATTCAAAGAGGATGACTTACAGTACAATTCTGGAGAAATTAGTGTGACCATTTAAGAAAACTTTTCATGTCCACTTGAAAGCAGTTTTCTTATGTCTGCAAATCCCCTCAAATTACTGCTAAAACACAAAGATCATACTTTTGAACTGTCACACATAGTCTAATGAGTGACTATTAGCTATCAAGTAATTCTGGATAACCCAGCTAAGTACAAATGCCTAATGAGTAATTAAAATTATTTATTGCTTTCCATATATTTTTTTTACATTAAGACCATGAGATGGGTTTGTTACTCCATGTTCCATTGCTTCAGCAACACCTTTACGCTACCATTTATTACAACTTCAGTCCTTCCAACAGTTACACCTAAACTTCATATGAACTATCTGAATAAAGACAGAGCTAGTCAAAAACCATTTGCTAATGAGAGGAGTTACTTCACCAGCAACTTTACACACACCGACAACCTGACGGAGGATGGAGGACATGCAGAAAGTGGTCTGGGCAGATACTAACAATTCAGCTGTAGTAAGTCAGATGCATGATTTACGTGGATACCCAAACAGCCCCTTTATCAGCATTGCTGTATAGAATAATAGGATCGTTTATGTTGGAAAAGACCATGAAGCTCATCGAGTCTAGCCGCCGACCTAGCACTGCCAAGTCCACCACTAAACCATGTCCTTAAGTGCCACATCTACACATCTTTTAAATACCGCCAGGGATGGCAATGCAACCACTTCCCTGAGCAGCCTGTTCCAATGCTTGACAACCCTTTCAGTGAAGAAATTTTTCCTAATATCCAATCTAAACTTCCCCTGGCACAGCTTGAGGCCTTTTCCTCTTGTCTTATCGCTCTTCACTTGGGAAAAGAGACCGACATCCACCTCCCTAAAACCTCTTTTCAGGTAGTTGTAGAGAGCAATAAGGTCTCCCCTCAGCCTCCTTTTCTCCAGACTAAACAATCCCAGTTCCCTCAGGCACTCCTCATAAGACTTGTTTTCTAGAACCCTCACCAGCTTCATTGCCCTTCTTTGGACAACGTCTTTTTTGCAGCGCGGGGCCCAAAACTGAACACAGTATTCGAGGTGCAGACTCACCAGTGCTGAGTACAGGGGCACGATCACTTCCCTACTCCTGCTGACCACACTATTTCTGATACAAGCCAGGATGCCATTGGCCTTCTTGGCCACCTGGGCACACTGCTGGCTCATGTTCAGCCAGCTGTCGACCAACACCCCCAGGTCCTTTTCTGCCAGGCAGCTTTCCAGCCACTCTTCCCCAAGCCTGTAGCGTTGCATGGGATTGTTGTGACCCAAGTGCAGGACCCGACACTTAACCTTG
>WAAD01043244.1:205998-298346 GCA_013389945.1 Fregata magnificens | reverse complement strand
GCACTTCTGCCATCTCCCTCAGTACCGTTGGGTGGATCCCACCTGGCCCCATAGACTTGTGTGTGTCTAAGTGGTATAGCAGGTCGCTAACCATTTCCCCTTGGGTTATGGGGGCTTCATTCTGCTCCCCGTCCCTGTCTTCCAGCTCAGCGGCTCGGTACCCCGAGAAAAACTCGTCTTACTATTAAAGACTGTGGCAAAGAAGGCGTTAAGTACCTTGGCCTTTTCCTCATCCTTTGTCACTATATTTCCCCCCATATCCAACAAAGGATGGAGATTCTCCTTAGCCCTTCTTTTGTTGCTAATATTTTTATAGGAATATTTTTTATTGTCTTTTATGGCAGTAGCCAGGTTAGGTTCCAGTTGGGCTTTGGCCCTTCTAATTTTCTCCCTGCATAACCTCACGACATCCTCGTAGTCCTCCTGAGTTGCCTGTCCCTTCTTCCAAAGGTCATAAACTCTCCTTTTTTTTCTGAGTTGCAGCCAAAGCTCTCTGTTCAGCCAGGCCGGTCTTCCTCCCCACTGGCTTGTCTTTCGGCACATGGGGACGGCCTGCTCCTGTGCCTTTAAGATTTCCTTCTTGAAGAATGTCCAATCTTCCTGGAGCCCTTTGCCCTTCAGGACTGTCTCCCAAGGGACTCTGCCAACCAGCCTCCTAAACAAGTCAAAGTCTGCCCTCCGGAAATCCAAGGTAGCAGTTCTGCTGACCCCCCTCCTTACTTCTCTGAGAATCGAAAACTCTAAAAGATTATATATATATAAAGGTTACATATAGAAAGGTTTCCAGAACAAAAAGGCAGGCTGCACTGTATGCAGCTTTACAGGTAAACAACTCGTTTCAGTGTCATGTCCCTGAGGCACTGCCAGCTCTGCCTGGCCCTGCCCACCCCCAGGGCTGCCCTCACCCTGCCCAGGGCCCAGGACCCCATGTCAGTCCCCCAGAGCCGTCAGCCCCTGCCTCAGCAATGCCGCAGGGGGCCGGTCTCCAGCTCCCCACAGCCCTGCCTTGCCCAGCCATGGACCCTGCCGAGTCAGGCCCACTCGCTGGCCCAAGTCCTGGCCCAGCCTCAGACCGTCCCCAGGGAGGTGCCCGATGCCCAGGGCTGCCCTGCTCCTGGCTGGGGCAGTGGGACAAGTCCTGGCTGCCAGGCCCTGCCCTGATGGACCCCAGAGGAGCCCCATGGCTCCCCATGGGCCCCACAGCATCCTGACTTTAAGCTGTTACTTGTAAACAGGCAGTTAAGAGCCACTTCCACAGAATCTAAAGCTAAAGAGGAGCCTCTGCGGCATAGCATGAGAGCATTCAGCTCTGCAGGGAGCCTCGGTGTCAGCATAACACCGTGTAGTTTAATACAGTCTCTAAAGCCAGCAAGAAATAACTTCAGCTCCTTTAAAATCCTGTCACATAATTTATTCTGGCTAATTGTCCCCTCCTGACAATTTAAATTTGGTCTCAGTATTTGGTGGCATTGAAAGTCTGGGGTAGATGTCTTCCAATTCAAAACCAGCTTCCCAGTCCCAGGGACTCCCGCAGCTACTCGCTTTCAAAATTAATTGGTATTATCCACCATGCTAAATATGCATTTGAGCTTTCACTTGAATTTTAAAGAATGATCTACAGAGTCTGCTTCACTGATATACTACCGTTTCAGTCTTACAGTCTACAGTCTTACATTTTCATTTACTTGAGAAATGAAACCACAGCCAAGCAATTTGGGTAATCACATCATCTGGTGTGACAGCTAAATCTGTCTTAACTGCCAGTCTGTGCAATGAGGAAAAAAGGAAGAGAGAATAAAGCGCTTCGGCCCAGCATGGAGCGGTCCATGTCAGAGGGCAAGCCAAGAGGAACTGAGGGAGGCCTCAGGTCTCTCGTCTGCACTTAGCTTTCTCTCAGCTGACAGCACAGCCTTCGAAAGAGGGGGGAATTTGGATAAAAGGCAGCTGCTGGCTCCTGGATGAGCAGGCAAATGAAAGAAGCACAGTCTTGCAAGTGAGCACTGGCTGGTTAATAAGGGGTTGAGGCTGGCCAGCATTTCCCATTAGAGGAGCTGGCACTAGGGGTTGTTAGAATTTTGGGAACAGGCCCAAGGAAAAGGGTCGCTGAAGAATAATCATTTTTTAAAATAACAGCGTTAAATGAACTTAATCAATTTTTCAGCCTTTTTCTATACACAGGGGTCTTTGCTGGAGGCTTTACCTGGGTGGCTCAGGAGTATCAGGGGTATGAGAAAGCTCATTGGGCAGAGGGGTCCCTGGGCTCCCAGGCTGGAAACATTGCCAGCAAAGCCAGGGTCAGGCTAGGAGGGAGAAGGCCAGTGCTGAGACCTGGATGGGATGAAAAATTTTCTAGGATTGGGTAGGACAGCATGGAAGTAACCAGAACAGAGAAAGAAAGGGGTGGAGAGGACATACTAATCTTGCACTACTGTACAAAAGTGCGCACACCTGAGAAAGAAGCAGAAATGAAGAAAGTAACATTCAGGGTCAAACAAAGCAAAGGAATGTCAAGAGATGAGTGAAAGCAGAAGAGGTGTCCAGTACTGGGCTTTTGTTCTTGATTTGCAATAACGACCAATAATTTTTTTTTTTTTTTTCAACTTCATTTTCTGTTCAATATTGGTGTATTGGGTGCAGGTGCCCAGGTGCTGGCAGCAGCAGGGCTGCAGGAGCAGCCTTTGTGAGGAGAGGTTGGGGCTGCCCCTTGCCAGACACAACTGCTTCCAACCAGCTCCAACGGACCCACCACAGCGTGGTGAGTGAGCTGAGCCCCTCAGACAAGATGGTGGCACCTCTGGGAAAACATGTTAAAGAAAGAGTAAAAATGCTGCGCAGCAGCTGTGAGAGAAGACTGAGAAAAAATGAGAGAGAAACAGCCCTGCAGACACCAAGGTGAGAGAAGAAAGAGGGTGAGGAGGTGCTACAGGCACTGGAGCAAAGAATCCCCTGCAGCTTGTGGAGAGGACCATGGTGAAGAAGGTATTTCCCCGCAGCCCTTGGAGATGATCATGCCGGAGCAGCTATCCACACAACAATCCATGGAGGACCCCACCCCCACGCTGGAGCGGGTGGATATTTCCTGAAGGAACTGCAACCCATGCAGGGAGCCCATGCTGGAGCAGGTTTACCCTGAAGGGCTGCAGCCTGTGGAGAGGACCCATGCTGGAGCAGTAAAAAAAGTATGAGGAGGAAGGAGCGGTAGAGAGGAACTGCTATGGACTGACCACAACCCCCATTCCCCATCCCTGTGCGGGAGAGAGGAGAACATAGAGGAGTCAGGAATGAAGAAATGAAGTTGAGCCTGGGAAAAAGGGGAAGGTGGGGGGAAGGTCTGTTTAGTTTTGCCTTTGTTTCTCACCATCCTACTCTGTTTTAAATGGCAGTAAATTAATTTTCCCCAGGTCCAGTCTGTTTTGCCTGTGACAGTAACTGGTGAGCAGTCTACCTGTCTGTATCTTGACCCACAAGCTTTTTTCATCTTATTTTCTCCCCCTGTCCTGTTGAGGAGGGGAAGTGAGAGAGCAGCTGGGTGGGCATCTGGCAGCTGGCCAAGGTCAACCCACCACAATCAATTAATCCTACAAGTAAGGATTAACAGTACTAGTCTAGAAATCAGATGCAGTAGGACTGCAAGGATGGGCAAACCACAGGTGAAGGAAATGGCTTGCAGTAGACTAGTTTAGTGAACTTGCACCAGCTTTCTTAGAGATCCCAATCTGAAGCATCCTTTCTGCTCTTACACTGACAGGAAAATGCTGACTTAGACCAACTGACAAATAAACCACAGCTAATAATGTTAAACTGAGTTCTGTGCATAAGCCTTGGACATCCACTTACCTTGAAGCACTGGGATAAACTAAAAACTCTCCTCTCATTTCAGCTGATGAGAGTAAACTTTGCAGGTATACATGGCTTTGTGTGCTGAGTACCATCTGCCAGCTTTCTGCCATCACATGGTGAAAACTGGGTGAAAACTCCTCTGACTGTTAGAAGGCGATCTGAACTAAACAGAGGGGTGATAATAAAATGGCCTCAGAGGTTGGCACTATTGCTTTGATAGTGCCAAATAAAGTCTGAACACTCAAGAATATTTTATATTGAAAAGGCAGAGCAGTAGCTTTTTATAGCAGAATAATCCATGACAGGTGCTCAGGAGTGTTCTCAAAATCGTCCAGATATTTACTGTTTAATTAACTGTTGTTCAAACTCGAACACTGAAATCTTTTTTGGAACCAATGTCAGTCTCAGCATGTCAAAGGCAAGATTTTCTGACAATACTCAAGCAAGATATAGAGAGGAGGCAGAACTGACATAGCATGTGAAGCAGTTATTTCTGTTTGACATATTAGTGCCAGAGCTACAGTACCACATAGCAAAAAGAGCACTTGCCTCAGAAATCCCAGTGAAGAGGTGGCTAATAATGAAAAATTGTCTTGAGCACCATCAGCCATTACTGCTGCCAGGGAGGAGGTATATCAGTGGTGGCAGCAGCTGGGACGAGTGCCTGGTGCCTGGAAGAAACAGCGAAGCTGTGGCTATCTGATTCACCCAGATCTCTTGCTGTGGCTCTTCTCAATGTCATGTCACAAAGGAATTTGAAATATTCATATGTATCTTCACAGACATACAAATAGATATACCTTCTTTATATTGCTTTCTTCGTAAAGGTTCTTTCAACTCAGTCACACAGTGCTTTCAGTCTCAGTCCTGCATCCATTTGATTTAGTGGCCGAAGAAGCCTTAAAGTGCATTTCCTGTGTTATGTCTTTGGATATGTGTAAATAAAGTATCCGTATCTCACGGAAGGAATTCAAAACAGGTCCTGAAGAATCTAAAATGTGAACAGGGGTTATGTTTGTGCTTGATGGCTTAATTATTAATTTATTTTTTATTTCTTTCCCCATACCTTTCAAAAATATTCAGTTTCTTCCTTAAATCATTGTCATAAAATTGTCTGCCGTGATCCTGGTCCCTGTTAATGTATCATGTCTGGGGGTCAGTCATATTATAGTCAGATTAAATGTGGTGCTTCTGGTATTTCAGAAATAACCCAATAATTTAAAATTTAAAACACATTGTACATTCATTTGAAAATCAGTTGTTGATGTTTCAAAAACTATTTCATGCATTATATCTGAAAATGCTTTATGTCTATTCCATAACTAAGTGCCTTACAGTATACTTTCCTCAGCTGATTGTCCTCCCAGCAACTAAGTCATGATCACAAAATTTATCTTAAATGACTAAAATTACCTGACATGATATCTGTACTAACATTCAGTAGTCTATTCAAATGTTTGCCTTCTTATATTTGTAACAGAAAATTTGAATAAAAGGCAGTACTTTGAAAAAAAGATTTTAGGACTAAATAAAATTAAAGACTTTGGTGGAATTTGGTGCCTAAAACAGGAAAACCTACAGCTGTTTCTGTTTTCTTTGCAAGCAAATGCACACAAGCTCAGTGACACAAGCAACCCCCAGGAAATTTGAGACCAAGATTCACATTCTTCTTACACAGAGAGAATTCAAAACCCCATCTATAGCCTTTCTAAACCAACTGTTGGGCCACAAGGGTTTATGTAGGTAGAAAAATTTCTGGTTGCTCTTCCTTGAAGATCTTTGTACTGTTGAAACCGTGCAGTGAAGAAACCAGCATTCACTGGAGCGGGGGAAGAGAGAGGCTTGTGGGTCAGAAGCATCCCTGTGGGTCAAGGAGCTCTGCAAAAACAAAACAAAGTGATTCCCCAGGAAGTCTGAACTAGAAGTCCCTCAGGTAATAGAGAGACTGGAATCCAGCCTCACATACCTCTGGAGGGGTGGTTTAAACATTAGTCTATTGCATGAAGCTCATAGTCTTACAGCCAAGACAATGGCACCATTTTACAAGAATGGTATCTAGTACACAGCTCCCTCAAAAAGGAAGGGCGTGATCACCTGCTCTTAAAAGAGATATTCATTATGTGGTCCCATACCCCACAAGATTGTCTGAGTCACCTCCCTCCTCACTTCGTTCAATATTTCTGACCCTGTTTTTAGACACCTGCTTGTATCCCCACCCAATCTGGGGAACCTTAGACCTAAGCAGGGCTCTGGATTCCTCTCCTGACACCACCAAAACTGGCAAGATCCTAAGCACTAAAACAGTTTAACTCAGGTCTCCAGACTGTCTTCTCTCCTATGTGCACACGAAGTGGATGGTGACTATTTAGCTCCATTCCCAACACACTCTGTGCAAAATCAGAGCTCAGTAGCAGCTGTTTGGCCTATGCAAACTGTGGAGGATGAACCATCCAGAAAAAAGTATGAAAAAGGTACTGCATAGCCCTAGTTCCCAAGATCACCTGCAAAGCAAATCTCTGAAAAGTGAGAGCAATCTTGCTTCCTCCTGATTACAAGAAAGATCTGGTTTTGAACCAGTTAGAAAGCATCTTATTTTTATTAAGAAGCACTCTATTACACTAAGCCTGTAACAGAGAATTTCTCTCCTAGAGAAGACAGATAAACTTAAGTTTACTAAATGATCTTGTATTGCCTGCAGTTAGTTTTGTAAAAGCCCAGACTTTCAGTTTAAGGGTTTGGAAAATGTTGTCCTGAAAGAATGTGATAGGAAATGAGGGGGAAACAAAAGGTCTTCTGAATTAAGTAAGTCTGATCTCCCAGCCCGTCTGGCTATACTGATGACAAAGCCTCCCCCACAAGGAATATGCCTTACCAGCTGGCAACGTTGTGAAACAAATGCCTAGAATAAGAGTCAGAAATAGCATTTGGCAGTTCAGAAATGCATCTGTTCTGTTAATGATACTTTCATATCAGTATTTTTGGGTCACAGAGGAAGCTATATGGAAATGAAAGTGTTTTTACATCAGTTTAATTCTTCTTACGTTAATTTCAAGCTGAGGCACACTTTTTTGTGCATTGGTGAATCTCTTCAACAAATATCTTTGCTCAGGTCTGCTTAATAAGTCCTGAAAAGGCATACCTGGGCTGATTTGTGCACCTTACCTGTGTTACCAACTTCTCCGCAACAGAATGCAAGGCAGATTGTCTTGCCTGTGAGCTTAGGTGCCCAGAGCACAGCTTCATTAGTACAAGACAGCAGGACAGCGGTGGGGAGAAGAGGCCTTTCCCACAAAAGAGAAATCTGATGTTTGCTAGCACCTGCAGTGCACTGGGTGACAGTCCCCCCAGGTTCTGAAAGTGGGTACGGGTAGGAGAAGGCACACTCTCCAAAGTGCACAAACCTCTGCAGCAAAGCATGGCAGCTGCTGGCAGGTAGGCAGCCAGAGTCACAGGGTAGGTGACGCAGAGCAAAGGAGTTGCCAGCAAAAGTAACCTTAAGAGAACAAAAAGGCAAAGAAACTAACTGCTTCATTTTAGTAGTGCTTTCTAGCAACAGTAGAAATAGTCTCATAATTATCAAGAGAAAAATGTCAAGCACCATTGCGCCTAAGACGCTGCGGGTTGTGAAAGTGTTCCTTGGCACAATATTCAAGCAACAAGAAATGAGAAAGGACTAAAGATAGAATATTAGGAATTAAATTTAAAACAGTATATAATTCAGTAGTGGTAAAAAAGGAATTTAATTCTAACATTTCTGCTTAAAGCCTAGCAATCTGTGAATTACCTGAAGTGCACACTGGTTTTCAAGATGTTTGGCTTTTGAAGGATATTCTAGTATACATCGTAGCCTGCATTTTCTATAATCCCTTTTATCCATCAACACTAGAGACATTTTACTGCCCTTTAAAAATAACTTCTTCAAAAATCGCAGAGTGCGCTTTCAAGACCTATTCTTTGCTGCTAAATCTTCACACCTTTCTCATGACACACTCACCACTTTTTTCAACCAGTTGCAAGATGAAGCCTTAGTATTACTCTCCTAGACTAGTTACCTCAGGGTAACTTCTTTAAATAACAATACTCCAGTTTATCACAATAATATTAGCTAGAGGGAAGGTCCCCTGATTAAGTAATAAACACATTGAAAAGTGAGAAGGACATATTTTGACCATGTAGAGGAAGCGTTCTTGTAACAGGGGTAGAAGGTCCCTCATGCTTTCCTCCATAACAGGCAAGGTGGGCCAGACTAATAATAGTATCTGAGCCCCATTACAGGGAATAGCTACAAAACATTTCATCCCGCCCTCCCCATTGTAGCTGAAGGACCCCAAGGACTATGAACTCTGTGCTATCAGCATGCACGTCCACCAGTAGGTCTCTGCAGCTGAAAAATTTGTTCTTTAAGTGAATTAGTACACGAAATTAAAAGACAAAATCATGATTAGCTGGACAAGAAAGACTGTATCTGGAAATAGAGGCCAGAACGCACCCAGCTTCTACTTCTGAGCAGGAAGTTAAGGAAACAGGAGGTGAGCCACAGGCTGATACTCCAGAGTGGGAAGAAAACAACTGTGAGTCGAAACTCAAACACAGTTCACCCCTGCAGGAAAGAAGGTAAAGGTAGAAAAATCACCCCTACAACAAACAGAGCTGTGAATTAATTAGTTTTAGTGCTTAGTGGTGTAGACTGACCTCTGTGTGCTTGTTTATGGTATTTTGACCACTGTTTAAATTGCAGGGGCTTTCTAATAAGATTGTTCTGGTTTTGACTCTTGGGTTTTGGCTCTCTTGTATTTACCAAAGAGATATAACAAGACTAGTGGATTTACCGTGCGGAATTTAACAGCCAGTGCGCTAGCTTCCCTTAAGGAATACTGGCATTCTTTCAGGGGAGAACTGCTATAGCAAAACATAATGGTGAGAGTAAAGAACAGATACTTGAAATAAGCTTTCAAATATATGTTTCCATGGGAGAAAATTAGCTATAATATATGGAAGGACTGTACCCACACTTCAGCCTGCATTGTTTCCTCTCCACTTCCCGGCCACATCTTGCTGTCTACATTTCAAAATGTCTGTGCGCATGTTCAAGATTCGGATGTCTGTCCTCAGCTGACCTAAAGTTCGTTCATGTATTATCTTTGGCATGTTTTATAGACCATTTGATAAGCAGTGCATTACCAAAACAACAATTTCATATACTTGAAATACAATTGTACCCACTCCCAAGGCTGAGAGGACAACAGTTGAGAAAAACAGTCTGAAACAAAGAAGAGCTTCACCTATCCACCAATAACTTGCATTAGAGCAAACATCAGGGAGAAGAAATGCAAGTAGACCCTTTTTTAAGACATGATGAAATGATAAATTGACAATCCATTGGGACAAGAGGAAGAACTGACAAGGACTGCATGTCTCTTATGCTGATGCACAACTTGGTTAAGTCTATCCTTAGCTTTGCAGCCCATGACCTTTGGATCTGTATACAGATGCCTGTTGTTCAGTACCCTTTTTGTTCTAGGAAAAATGTCTTTCCCAACTATAGTTCCCAGCTGGTTGCACAAGTTTCCTATAAAAGAATTAAGCTATTACAGCAGTATGGCTTTAGGTCCCTTAGAGAGGTCACAAGTTGCTGTGCTGCTGCAGGAGGGGAGCTGGAAGAGCCAGAGGGACACACTCCCTTGCAGAATCTGATCTAAACAGAGGGTCTCAAAGGAGCAGAGCACAGAGCACAGAGCACAACCCTCTTGCCTTCTTTTAAAGGGATTGAGCTCTACCTAGCCTGAAAACAACTGGAAAGAAATACTGGGTGACTCTTCGATGTTTCACTAGTCATCCCACAGGCTTGTCTCCATGAGACTGACTGAGTTTTTAAACCACATATTCTTTGCTCTCAACAGTCTGTGCATATCTCTGATGTGGGATGAAGTTCTACAGAGTTGTTTGTACATGTGGAAAAAAAAGGAAGATTAACAATAGCCACCCAAAAATTTTGATCAGGAGGGTCAGATATGTTTCACAAGCTGTTAACATTTAGATCACCAACATGTATCACTTGTCAGATGAATAAAGACAAGGATAGATAGATAAATAGATGATAATGTTATTATGCTATTTTGCTGCTTTAGAAGCAAAGTTAGCCACTCAATAAAGTAGTACAAAAGACTCAGAGACAGCAGCTGACTGGTAAGAAAAAAATACATTTTGGGGGAAGGACTAAGAGAAACAGCCCAAATAATGAGGCCAATATGGTCAAAGCACAAAGGAAAATGACTATTTCCCACTAACAAATGGGCATGTCAGGATGGTGGTTTCTATGGAAGATAAGAACTTCACATCCTTGTCTTTAGTATACAACGGAGCAGAAACAAAAAAAAAGAATTAGTGTTGCCATCTACAGCACTGATGAGGTCCAAAACCTTAATGGTGAAGGGAAACCTCTAAAAAATCTGAAGAATTACTGATTCAAATGCTGGAAAAAAAATGAATGTGGAATTGTAGAGTCAGAATCTTCTTACTGGTTATTATAGCTGCAGCTTTTATTTACAGGGACTCTGTGAATGTAATTAATTATTATACTAATGAAGACAGCTTTCATGTTAGTGTCAAAGAGAGAATTGCAATCCAAGGAAAGGTCCAAAATTTCTCAGAATGGAAGTATAAAGCTATGTCTTATATTTCCCACCTCATTTTGGCACAGTTTTTTATTTGTCAGAATGTAAGTGGCTTGCTACTTCTATTCATCTCTTTTACAGACAGGACAGTTTCACAATCAGTTACTGCAGTCATTGGTTTTAAAAGCATTGGTTTCTCTGGATGGAAAAAGCACCTATTTTGCAGTTGAAGGTAAGCACAATATAATTTTATGCATTCAGCCATGACAGCACTTGTTGATTTAAAGCCAATGAAATGATTACTGAAAGAAATCCCTAGAATATTTTGCAGACAAGTCATTATTTTGCCTGAACTCTGAAAGCTCCACTGATCAAAATCTTGTATGTCTTACAGAGGAAAAATTAAGCAATTACAGTAATTAGCCAAGGAACAGTAATGGAATCTCCATTAAAGGGGGTAATGTATTCCCTTCTAAAAGACAGATCCCGATCTGGATAATTAACAGACATGTGACATTGGCAGGACATCTCACTTAGGGAAGCAGTTTTCTTTATCTTTCACAGAATGTTTTATTAGATCTACTTAAATCAAAGGCTATCAGAAAACAATAAGTTGTTCATTTCCTTTTTGCCATGCTGATTGAAGTAAAAAACTATTTCTCTACCTAGTCATGTCAGATTAAATCTAAGTACTTGCACCATCGTTATCACCATGGCAGGTGTATTCATAGTATTTTTCATTACTTTCCTAGCCACTGTAACTCCTGTTTTGACAAATAGTGTTAATAAAAATTAAAATTGGTCAAAAAGTGCTTCACAGATGAATTGTCTTGTGTATAAATTTACCTTTTTCCCAGCTAATTAAAATAGCGTTCTGCAAGGAAATTATTTTTCTTGCAAAAACCATCTATTGATTTGATTTTTAAAAGCTTACGGTAAAACTAAAATGTTTCAAACAGAACCAGTCCAAAACCTGTACTTTCTTCAGGAACTAGAAAGCTATAAATGTTACTTGAGACAATAAATGGAACTGGGAAAGGACATATTGATAATGTGAAGGCAGCTATCTTGGGGACAAAGGTTGGTAATCACAATCCTTTCCATCTCTAGTAGTTGCATAACTAAAGATTTTGAAAGAAAGTAGAAAAAAACCAAACCTAATAGTGCTGCCAAAAAAAAAAAAGCCTAAAATTGCAGAAAGCCAGAGTGAATAGTTACTAATTAGTCCCTTACCCAGCCAGAGATAAATATCTGTATTTCAGGGAAACATGCTTCAGCTTCTTTTATTATTACTATAATTACAGTGAGTAACTGAGGATTCACAGACAGAGTGTGTTTGTAGGCAATAGAATAAATACATGCAGTGAGCTCCAGAGAGATGATGGCAAAGGAAAAATAGCAAGTAGGCAGCTGGGAATGTCACGTATTTCAACCTGGAAGAGCATTTGGCCTGGTACATTGCTGCTGGCTGCTGACCAGCTTTTTCATTAGAAGATCTGTTTTGTTCAGGCACAATAGCATAAATAAACATAACATATTGTGCTTTCAGGTCTGTGTTTGCGTTCACATTTCTTCCCACTCCTAATGATCATATAGGGACACATTCTCTTGGCACAAGTGGGATTTCAATGTACAGGCCTATGCTCCCACTCAACAATCACTCCAGCTTTGATGCCTGAAGTCATTCTTGAGCCACTGGGAAACTACATTTAAAGACCTGGCAAGATATATGTTGCAACCCCAACCCAAACAGACCCTACATCCCAGCCAGTAGCTATTCCTCTACCTCTTACCTTTGTGTTACCAGTGGCATCTTCTCCCAGCTGGTGCCACGAGGGTAAAACCAAGCTTCCTGACCTTCCCAAACACTTGCACAATGGGAGACAGGGAAATGTTTTCTGCTGAGAGAGATGGCTCCTTTCTCTGTGGACAGACTTCTCAGTGTAGTGGATCTCCCTAATACAGCAAGAGTGTTTCCATGTAAGTCCACACTTTCTTGCATACACACAAATCCAAGCTCAGAGTAACGGTAACGCACAGTATCTTAATTCTTTGTGATATTTATACTTGCTGGTTTGAATCTTCTAGACAAGTGACTTACGTGGGATAATCTTGTAATGTCCTCTAGATCATAAGGAACTCACATCATCAGTAGGTCTCTATGCAGTAGCTGTCCACATGCACTCACATGTGGAATGACATAGGCCATAGATGCACATTCAGTCATTCTGCTTAACTGTACTCCAATTGATAGCGGTTTTTATGTAGTACCTCAGCACATAAAACCAGAACTCCTTGCTTACACCTGGTCCACACATGGAAAAGGTTATAGCACTCTCCCATCCACAACAGTAGGGAAGGAAAGAGCATGCTGAAACAGAAGTCTGCTCTCTAAGAAAGGAAAACCCTTCCCAGGCAGACTTCCTTCACCAACTTCTCATCTACCGGTGCATGACTATATCATTCCAAGTGTTGCATGCTGTCCTGGTTTCAGCTAGGATAGAGTTAATTTTCTTTCTAGTAGCTGGTATAGTGCCATGTTCTGGATTTAGTATGAGAATAATGTTGATAACACACTGATGTTTTAGTTGTTGTTAAGTAGGGCTTATACTAGCCAAGGACTTTTCAGCTTCCTATGCTCTGCCAGGTGCACAAGAAGCTGGGAGGGGATACAGTTGGGACAGCTGACCCAAACTGGCCAAAAGGATATTCCATACCATATGGCGTCATGCTCAGTATAAAAGCTGGTGGGAGTTGGCTGGGGCGGGACGACAGCTCGGGAACAGGCTGGGCATTGGTTGGTGCCTGGTGAGCAATTGCATTGTGCATCACTTATTTTGTGTATTCTTTTATCATAATTATGGTTATTATTTTCCCTTCCTTTTCTGTCCTATTAAACTGTCTTTATCTCAACCCACGAATTTTACTTTTTTTTTCCTGATTCTCTCCCCCATCCCACTGGGGTGGGGGGGTGAGCAAACGGCTGTGTGGTGTTTAGCTGCCTGCCGGGTTAAACCACAACACATGCTTTAGGTATGCACCATATTTCCCTCCAGAACTTACAGCTTTTAAGCTCCTAATAGAAGTCCATTATTAATTCTGTGCTCTTTTAAACTGCTTGAAGTAGATTTGTACTTTTTTAAAGCTGAGGTGTCTTTCAAGGCTTACTGGGGGATCAGAAAAAGAATCCTGATCCTGGCTCTCCTGGGACTGGTGGAAAGGGGAACACAACAACCTTCTCTCACCTGAAGCTGAAGCCCAGGCTTGCTCCTTCACTCATTTTCATTTCCCCCAGATAAGTTAATACAGGTAGGTACTATCTGCTGCTGGATTCTGCCATGAATGCTGACCTCAGAAGTCTCTGTCCACGTAAGCTGAGGTCTCAGTGATTTTACTTCACTGGCAGATTTAGGATCCCTGCTTTTTCCCTGTCTAATGTGATGACAGGCCTGTTAGGTAAGAAGCAAGGTGTTTGCACAGGCCTGCTTGGAAGGAAGGAAGGAAGGAAGGAAGGAAGGAAGGAAGGAAGGAAGGACGGACGGACGGACAAATACCAGCTTAGGAAGGTTGGCTTCATTTTCAAGAAAAGGTCTGAAACTGTGACATTCACAAGTGGAGAATAACCACAGTGATTCAAGTTCAGATTGGCTACAGAGTCAGGGAAGTGCTGGCAGTAGCCTGACAGCAACTGTGGATAAACTCATGAAACTATTTGGCTCATTGAGTCAAACAAGACCAGGAGGACCTAGAAAAAACTTCAGTTTGCTTCATGTAGAAGAAACCATGAGCTATGAAAGGAACCTGAAGTTGACAAAGGAAGGTTGGTAGCAACAGGATAGGAGCCATTACCCTGCAATCAGCAGTGATACAAATAAGAATGATCCAAGGAACTGCATACTGAAAGAGCACCCAAATCTAACATGATGTAGCAGTAAAGCAGTCAGGAGAGAGTCAGACTATTTCTCAGTGATGAGCTAATAACCTTTAAATCCCTTTAGTCCCCCTGAATTGTCAATAGCTTTCACAAAAACACTTCAGTAACAATAACCACTGTAAAGAGATGTGATAAAGAACTTGGCCAGGACAGCACATGTTGCAAAAGAGTGTGAAAAAAATCAGTCAGTCAGCATGTGCTGGGATGCTACCAGCAGCTATGCTTGACATAGATTTCTTAATAAAGAGACAACTCAGTTTTTAAAACATGGAGAGCTCTGGTGTTATAAATATATAATCTTCATTGACCATATCATAACAGGACAATGAAAAGGAGAGAAGCAGAAAAGGGAGATAGTTCATTTATGATGTCCCCTCTATCCTTCCATGAAAGTTGTCATCCCAGTCAACTCATTAACTTGTCTGCTTTTCCCTGAACTTCTTGAATCACCTTTGACAACTTCACCCTTCGTCAGAGAGCTCTCTGCCACTTGGATTGCTCAAGCAGATCAAAACTGCTTGAGGGAAGTTTCCTCCTTCTCTTTCACCATGCCAACAGAATGAACTCCAGTGTCATACCTTCAAAATAACATGGGTCACTTGAGAGCTGTGAAGTGCCTCTGTCACTGTTTTAGTCTTGTTGCAGTGAAGTTGTATTCAGCTTTGTATCTACTTATTTCTGTGCCTGTATATCCCTTTACCTCCAACTGCACAACAAAGGCTTTGAGGAGAACAGAAACTCTTTTTTGACACAAAGAGCCAGAGAATTTGGCAGAGTTTTGCAGAGGTGTGCTCTCAGTGCCCTGCAATATTTAGACCTGTGGCAGCATGATTTGCCTTAGGAAATTATTCTTTCCCAGAGTTTTGTTTGGAATAAGGTCTTCAAAGGACCGTAGTGACACCTGTAGCTCATGCACCACAGGTTTCTAAGCAGAAGGGCAAGGCTGTTGCTCCTATGAAACACTCTTCTGCCTCTGCCAGTTATGAGTCAGTCCTGTTCTGTTCTAAGTAGTCAGCTGTTGTGGGTTGACCCTGGCCAGCAGCTCAGCCTCACACAGCCGCTCACTCGCTCGCCCCCAGTGGGATGGGAGAGAGAATGGAAGGGTAAAAGTGCAAAAACTTGTGGGTTGAGATAAAGATAGTTTAATAGGTAAAGCAAAAGCCACGCACGCAAGCAAAGCAAAACAAGGAATTCATTCACTACTTCCCATCGGCAGGCACGTGTTCAGCCATCCCCAGGAAAGCAGGGCTCCATCACACATGACGGTTACTTGAGGAGACAAAGGCCATCACTCCTATCGTTCCCCCTTCCTCCTCCTTTCCTTGAGCTATTTATCACTGAGCGTGATGTCATACGGTATGGGATATCCCTTTGGTCAGTTGGGGTCAGCTGTCCCAGCTGTGTCCCCTCCCAACTTCGAGAGCACCCCCAGCCTACTCGCTGGTGGGGCAGCATGAGAAACACAAAAGGCCTTGCTCTGTGTAAGCACTGCTCAGCAATAACTAAAACATCAGTCTGTTATCAACACTGTTTTGGTCACCAATCCGAAACATGGCACCATACAAGCTACTGCGAAGAAAATTAACTCTAACCCAGCCAAAACCAGTACATCAGTGTAAAGAAAATATATTTGCTTCAGCTATAGGAAGTATGATCAATTTTTTTAAAAAATATATACTTAGTAAATACTATCAGTAAAGCTGAAATGAGAAAATAAGAGTAGCACCAGATGAATCTTTAGTCTCATAAAATACCTAAGCCACCTTGAAGGAAGAGAAAATGTGAGAAAATGTGCCATTAACTTTCCAGACCCAAAAAGTGGGAGAAATAAGATTGACTTTGTATATAGAACTTTTGGAGGTTTATATTTTTGTGCTTACTGTTCTTTTTTACATAAATATATTGTTACAAATGAATGCTTCCTCAAGAATCCGTTACACAAGAGAGAGCAAAAATATTTTTTGTTTATGTGGCAAATGCTTGCTCACTTCTTTTGTTCTAAGTTTTGCCTCTGCTCTACAGAAACAACATTTAGCTAAAGTGAACTTGCAGGAGATCTCACTAAGTGAAAGTGGAGAAGCAGGATGTTTTGGCTCCCACTACTGTATCTCACATTCAGCTGGGACATTGGGAACAGTCAAGGGCCTATACTTCCTCATTTGTCAAATGAAAGAAGCTGAAGCTTCTGAGGCAAGACACTCAAATGCTCATACAGAAGAGAATTAAATACTATCATCTTTTTCCCATGACCCTTAAGAGACTTGACGTTAATACTGTTCAGGCAATCTAGGAGGATCAACACTGGAACAAAGTGTATTTTTGCAAATTTGGGTTAAGATACATTGGCAGAAGTCCACAGCATGAAACTCGTCTAGCAGATATTCCTACAGCTATCTAAAGTCTTACCACATTCCACTGGAGCAGCATTCCTTTTCAAAGTTGCCATTTGTAGTATATTATATATATTACATCCTCTTGGGAGTTATTTAACAGGTATTAGCTACTCATTGAAGCAGAATTATTCAAAAGAAACAGATAGGTTTCATGTTTTGACACTGTTTCCAGTCTTTTAAAAAAGGTTGATCTTTATTGCATAATCCACCTCTCCAGAAAAATCTCCTAGCTCCCTCCTTTGTAGCAACAAAACAGTGAAAAATCAAGTAACACCATCTCTCAACTAATGTAAAAGGAGATAGCAAAATGGTAAGCCTTAACACATAAAAATATTTGAAATCAATTCCTTTAGATCTAAAAAGCTTTGGAGTAATTTAAAAATTAAATCCTAACTGGCTTCATAGGTCTTTTCATTATTGATTTTTCTAAGAAAATGATAACACAAGACTGTACTCCTTCAGTGGTAACATCCTTTTAAATGCATTTGCAGATAAACAGCACTTCCCCATTTGTGCTCCTGCAGAAGAGATGTCTTAGACGCCCACAGAGAAACCCCTGTATCTTCAAAAGGTTCACACGCTTTCAGGGTATAAGACAGTTACTGGATAGAAATGTTTTATTCCTTGTAATTACATAAGAAAACAACTCAACATGGCAGCTGTGAGCTATTCTCTCTGGCATTTTGGATCAATTCAGTTGGGTATTGGAAAATTAGCACTCAAGTCCAGAGTTCAAGTCTGTAAGAAGAAGAGATCCAGTGTTTTTTCCTTTTGGCAGCTCTTGTTCAGATGTTTTGGTGACTATTCTGAGGTAAATAAAGCTTTTCAGTTATGAAAGTGCTTATCACAACATGGGATGAGTTACAGCAATATAGTTTCAACTCATGAAGGAACAAGCTGCTACATGAGACGCAATCGTTTGGCCTGCTACAGATGAAATAATTTTGGATCTTGTAGAGCTGGTGAAAAATGAGGAAGTGCATTCAGAGAAAATATCTGGACTTTTAATCCCTTCAAAATTTTAACTTTTATTTCAAACAAAAAAAAAAAACCAACCCCCTTTGAAACCAAATAAAACAATTCCTTTCTTTTCCTTTTTCATTCTTTTAAATTTTTTTCTTCCCCAATAAAATTTGATGAAAAAACAACCCAAGCATTGTCAGGAAGAAACAGGGAAAAAATCACTCCTTCCATTTTAAAAAATTGTGACGCTTCGTAAAAGTACATTTGAAGCTGAAAATATAATGGAAAATATACTAAATGATCACCTTTTACCCTTTTTTGAGAAAGGCTTTTGCAGTGCCAGAACTGTCCTGTACTGCTATAGCCAAATCATTCTGTAAAAGTGTATTAGCTTCAATGGCCTTTGTATGGGCATGCTTCTGAAGCCAAGGGGTGCCTGGTCACTTCAGAAGCCCACAGGAAATGACAGGCAGAGCCTGAGACCTAAATGTGAAACCTTGACACAGCCACATTTCATAAAAATGGGTTACAAAGCATGACAAATTTCAGAACCTTAAAAATCTCATAAACTCTGTTTGTCCTGTGGACAGTCATTCAGCTGTGGTTTGAATGGAAGACTTCATCCTGTTCCAGTGAGGAGTACACCACGACCCAGGCTGCAGACAAATGCTGCAAGCTGGGGGTGGGGGGAAACTCTTCAGAGTAAATCAGGTAATAGCAGCAGCTACATCTTGGGAACATTTTTCTTTTTTATCAGTTCTATTCTGCCTACGCTACTTTTGAAGTAACTGCAATTGATTCCGTGAGGGCCTCAGGAGCATCCACAGCAAATCTAGGTTAGGAGAATAAGAAGACCAACTTAAGTACATTATCAGACATGAAAAAAGATTCTAGCGTGGCTCGTGGCCGTCATAAGGCATGGCCGGGCTCATCTCAGAACAACCAGGTTGCACAAGAAGGCCTCCATGGTCAAGGTCCTAAAGACATTGACATCCCAAATAGCATAGCAGTAGACAAGAGACAAAAATAAGCAGTTTACCTGTAAAACTGGTGGATGGGCAGAGTGTGCTGTTTCCTTTCTCAGGAGGAGAGAAAAGCAAGGTCAGTTTACGAACCGTGAAGAGGAGCAAGGTATGTCAGGCTCCAGTTCTGTGATCATAAACATCTTGTCACTAGAGCCCCTGCGGCCACCCTTTTTTAGCAGGTCTTGTGTCCTGGGGGTCTCTGTGAAGCTGTCACTTTGGCAGACAGCCGTGCCTGCACTGGCCTTGCCACTCTGTCCAGCTGGTGCACAACCCTGTGTAATTCCTTTCTGTACCCCATGACTACTTTCACAAACTGTTATGCCCCAGTTGCCTTCAGCTGTTATTTCTCAGACAGAATATATAATTAACTCTTTTCTTCTTTCCCCCCAAACCAATCCATCTACTTCCTAATGCAATATTGGTTTCCCCTTTTTGGAAACAATTCCAATGCGTTAGACTCTCTGCTATTTAACTGCTCGGATTATACAGAGAATAATTATGAGGCTGGTAAATCTTGAAAAGTTACTTTCCAAAGCAAGAAGGCAACACCATAGACAAAAGCACAAACCTTAGAGGAGAAAAAAGTTGCTAAGCAAGTCCATGTAGAATAGTAACATTGTTTTCATTATATTGTGAGCCTGCCCCATAAGCTGTAGCACAAGAGGTTGGCAGAGGGAGCAGTAAAGTTTGTATTTTTCCTCCAGGCATGAAAGTTCACTAGTTACTAATTGAAATGCATTAAAACCTTAAGTCCCAATTATTCCTACCCCTGCATTGGCTCGTACATGGTGATGGTTCATGTATGAATTATTGTGTGTTTATATTACACGAAGCAGGAGGGTGAGGATTGCAGTTATAACATTTACTAAAGTGTCTTTATTACAATCCTCATCCTGATCCCACTTTCCAAGCCAATTAGCTCAGTGGCACTGGATGGATAAAGGGGAGCGATGGCATGACATGTTCAGCTCAGTGCTCTTGAGATATTTGCTTGGTCATAACTGGGCAAAATGGCTTCCCATAGTGTCTCACACTAAGAAAGCTGGCAGTACTTCTTGTTTCCCCTCTCCGTCACATGAGGGGAATGCACAAATATGACATGACTGGAACAAGAGAGAAAACTCAATCACAGTTTTTTCCTTTCTCTTCTTGCAGGTGTGTGGGTGCCTTTATTCCCCCTATGGCCAGGCTGCAACTTTCAGTCTAGGAAGAGAAGAATCCTGCTTCATATGCAATTGGCTCACAAGTTGTTGAACTGAAATAAGTAGAATAATACACAATATGTGAAGTGTCCCCTGGCAGGATTCAAATAGTCTGCCTCTTCAGCTCTCCATTCATTTTAAAAGCCCATTGCACTCCCAGGAAATCTGTTGTTGGATTAAGATGAGTATTTTCAGGTATTTTATGTCTAATGGCGTTCTACAGCTGAGACTGTCTGGGAAATTCCTACCCTGCATTTACTGCACTTCCACTCACTTTTAGTTTGAGAAAAAAGGCTGAGGCATGATGGTTATTTTCATTCATTGTCTTTTAAGTCCATTAGGAGAAAAAAGATCTAAATCAGAATATTTTAACACTATAGTAAGAATTTACGAGAAACAGTCACATGGGGGAAGAATATATCCAGAGTCCCCAGTAATGACTGGCTTTTATTTTGTCGCCTAATCATAGGTTATATAATGGTGTATGTAAAATGAAGATCAGCGTAATACCATTCATATAACTGGCAATTAATCAAGCCCTTTAAAGTTCTCCCTGTATTTCACCTTGCCTAGAAGAAAAAAAATGTACCATCGGAGGACATCTGGAACATGTGTCTTCCTTCCAAACATCCTGCCTGCTGCATAAAGATTCATGATGCTTATTTATACATTTGCCAATCAACTTCTCAGCCAGAGTCTTTGTATCACACCACCCCTCACTGCTCCTCCCTGTGCCAAAGCCACACAAAGTCAGGGTGTTGGTAACCCCTAATGGCGCTGCAATCCCTGCTCTGCAGACAGAGAAGTTGGCAAAGCAGTCTGCATGAGGGGAACTCAAACGATTTTTAAGAGGACCCACTAAAACAAATCTAAGTAAATAGAAACTTGCACTGTACAAGCACTAGCAAGTAAAGACATCTGTTTGAAAAGAATTCTTAATCAGCTAGATTATGGGGCTACTAAAATGATATCCAGACATCATAGATGTTAGTACTAAACAGGAATTTCCGCTCAAACTAAGTTAAATGTTAAATGTAAGCTTGAAAACTGCAGAACAGCTCTAGAACCCATAATTAAACACTTTTACTTATTTCTAAATTTATTCCAAAGGAGTTCTCCCATCCCAATCAAGAATTATTCTATTATTTATCTTTTACAATTTTATTTACATGGTTTACCATCCTGATGGTTGAATGGATGTCTAGAATGACAGCTCATCCTTTTACTTGTGGGAATTTAAAAATGAACATAGACAGGCATGAATTTAATTATTTCCTTGCATTTCACCTCCTCCAAGTTTTGTAATATATTGCTACCTATACTAAATACTTTGGAGGCAGCAAAAATACACACATAACCAAAGCTCTGGATGATTAGAGATGCAGTAACCATAATAAATGCAAAGCTAAATAAGGTTAATCATGGTTGATTCAAATAAGGTTAAACAATTCCAGGAAATTAGTTGATTAATTAAATGTGTCATGTCACTGCTAGATCTGGGTAAATTAATTTTAACATGAATTATTCCATGACCTTAATTCTTCTTTCTGTTTTTTTATCAGCTAATTATACCCTCAACACTTCTCAGTTGAAGCAAAATTTTGTACAAAGCTACTTCACAGTTCAGGCTGTTCACTTGTACTGTGATTTCTGATTAAATTCTTGTGTTAACCTTGGTACAGTTCTGATGTTCTGCTCTTAACCTGGTCTCACAAAAGCTTCTAGCATGAACCTCCACATTTATAGACGTAGGCAAACTTCTTTTGGACCATATTAACTTACCCCTTAAGAAGAACAGAGTTATCACTGTTCATTAGCTTTCTTGGGAAAGAGACTTGAACACTTGCTAACTTTCCATGAAATTTAATTCAAAATTTTAAGACCAGAACAGATTAACATGATCAACAAGTCCAACTTTCATAACAAAGGGCATAAAAATCTCAGCCTGTGATTTCTGCATCAAAATCATTGAGGTATTAGTTCCTCCTTATTAACAACTCAATTTCATCAAGTTCTTGCCACAGCTGTTTTCACGCCCTCTCAATTCATCATGTTAATACAATAGTGGCACCAGACATGAAAATTCACATTTCCACATGTCTGATGAAGAATTTACTCTATTGATAGTGACTACACAATCCCTTTACTTATGTTTTCTTGCTTAATTCTAGCTCCAAAATGAAATACATGCATACTGTATGAAGAAAGGACAGAGACTAATGACACTTTGGAAAAAGAAATTACATGAAGAGTCATCTAATATCATTAGGCACTAAAATGTTTCAAGTACAGAATATGGAGACAATGATCCAGCTAAGCGATTTACTCAGGGTACATCTACCCCTTGCCTTGGGCCACAGTGCAGACATCTCTGAAGCAGCCCTAAACAAGCTGGCACCAAGACTGTGAGAAGCATAACAGGCACTGACATTGCTGTCAGCAGCTGGCTGTTACACTTAGCCCAAATACAATACCATATTTAGTTGGCTAGGTTGTTTGGGAGCCTCAAGTCAGTCCTTGTGCCATATTTTCCTTTGTTATGCAAGGATATTGCGTCTAGTCGTGGGATCTCTAGCACCATCCTCTTACCCCAGAGTCATCAAGTATGCAAACAGTCCTGCAGATTTCAGAAAGACAGTTTGCACTTGTAAAGAGCAGACTGTTCTTATGTATTTGCTTGAATTGGAGACTAAATCAAGAATGCTGCCATAAAGTTAATGAACAGCAGGTGCCAGTCAACTACAGATCTTTTCAAAGGAAAACCTGCAAACTGAAAAGGATGCCCTCAGACCATCTGACTGCAGATAGACTAAGGGGATTTTAGACCAGATGGCTACATATAGGGTCAGTAATCAAAGACAGCAGCCTTAGTAAAACTAAGGTATTTTAAAAAGCTTTACTTGTTTTTATCCATCACTGATTTTCTTTTTCCCACTGGATGAATTAATTTTAAATTTAGTCTGTTTCTGCAGTGCAGAGGAGTGTGTTGCTACAGGAGGCACAAGCAGTGCTTATCACTAGCTGCTATGGAAGTCCATGGTTACTTAAGGAAGAAGTTGTCAGTGGACCCATAATACTACTAGACTGGAGCAGTAGATTGGTGAAAGAGTAAAACTGGAAAGAAAACCATTATAAGTGCAACAAAAAACTGCCTCATCTGCAGCAGAAGCAATACAAAACAGCAATAGAGGGTCACTGACAGCTGATCAGCAATAGCCCTAATGCCCCCGACAAACTGGGAGTCAAATGTGCCTTAGTAGAGAAGTAGAAAAGATTTCTAAGTGATTCCTACCCTATACAAGAAAAATAATGTCTGTAGAATAAAAATTGCTTCCATTGGTTTTATAAACACCTCAAGTTGTAGCAAAATATTAGCTTAAAACTGTGGATGTCATTAACAAATCTCCATCTAATTTCCATGTATTTGCACAGTTCAAGAGCAAGAAATGGCGTTTCATATTCTAACTTCCCTTTTTTTGCAGAGAGTTTTCTATTTCCCTCAGAAAATAACAGGGAGAATTTGACACAAGCTTCTGTCTTTGCCTTGTTTGTGGTTTTGCCAAGGCATTTGCATAACAAATAACATTCTTAGACTACCAGTGTCAGTTCTGACCCTTGAGCTACAGTCTGAGCATGCTTCCTTCTGGAACTACTGAGCCCCACACTACAGCCCAAAACGGAAAGAAGGTGGATGTAAATGCTTATATCAGAGTACCTGGTAGGAATTCCAGTGGCAAAATTATTAAGTTTAAGAATTAATAGTTTGTCACGTTGAATCACATTGGTCACTTCGATCTAGAGGTACTTTGCTATATCTTTGTACTAGAGATATCCTGCCTCTGCCTTACAAAGTTTCCCTGTCTGAAAAGTATTTTAAATGAAAGAGGATATTATATTGAAAGTACAGCCAAATTAAAACATCTGTAGGAAAATGCAGAAACCCATCAAGCACAACTTTTAAAGTGTGCTTCCCCTGTGGCCTGGCTTATTAGAAAAGCAATGCCAGTCTAATAAAACCTTACCTTACCTACCACCTAAGTCTACTACTAACATCCAAGTCAGCAGCAATGAATATGACACCCTTAAGCCTTGAAATCCTATTGACTGTGACTGTTTCAGTTAATTAATAAAGAAAATGGGTTGTATTTGGTTTGTTATCAGAGGACAGTCCTAAGCAGTACAAGTATTTCAGAGGACTAAGGATGCATTAGGAGGACTTCCTAGTCTGCAAAGTGCTCTCAAAACAGTTTGAAAAAGCCTCCAGACACTTTCATGTCCTGCAAGTCAGTGTCCCACTCCCTATTCTTAACCTATGTTTTAGCAATGTATTTATTTATTCATTCAAGCTCCATTCATTGCAGTGATCATAGCTGCTGCTTCAGAGTTCTTCATGTTGCAAAGACATTATGGAGCTGTTACAAAGATGCCACTCACAGGCCACCAGCCACAGCCCAGAAACTAGAAAAAAAAAAAAAAAAAAAAAAAAAAAAAAAAAGAAAGGAATACACTCTGCACTGGTGTCTGAATACTTCCTCCTGTGCTCTCACTGTGTCTGGGCTCCAGGGGAGAGGAGGAAGAGTCAGGGCTGGAAATCCACTTTCTGAGAGCAGGAAATGCCCTGCCTGCCCTTGCAGCCCAGTGAGAGCTCCAGAGTCACGGCTGGTATCACAGCACAGGGCATAACCCTTTTTCTCATATCCGGTACAGGAGAAAACTAAGTTTGGGACTATCCTACCATGCCATGTTACACTGTGGATATCTTTTTGGTGCCTCAAAGCCCAGTTCTTCAGATTGTGTGCTGACTTCAGAGAAGTGCTACTTAACCACAAAGGGACAAAATCAGTATTTTTGATCTCTACTTTCAAAAATATCTCATATTTAGCTCTCTATCTTCACCCTCAGGGTGATGCTATGTTTCTGCAAGCAATCTTGCAACAATAGTTTGAGATTTCATTCATTAGTGTTTGCAAAGTATTTTGAGAGTCTCAGAAGGGAGATGCTACTGAATTCTAAATATCTGCTTAATTAGCTCTGTTCAGAAGTTATTTTACCCAGTCAAGTTGAAATATCAAAAATATCATAGAAAGGTAAAGTGCAAAACAAAACAAAACAAAAATGAATTTGGAGATGGTTAAATACCTCCCTGTTTCTCTATGGAGAAGGCTTATTTCATCTCTTCCAAAGTGCATGACTGTCAGGGCCCTACGGACACGCACCTCCCAGGGCTGGAGTGCAGGTGTTGGGGACCTGCTGCAGGTAGCGGTGGCCTAGGACAAGGGCTGGGAACAGTTGCCGCAGGGCCTTTCCTCTATCAACTCTGTTAGTTCACCACAGATTTCCTTCATTATTAGCCATACTTTTATCATTAGATGCTTTTTTTCGCAGCACTAACAACGTTGGCACTTCACAGGTCATAATTAATTCAGCAAAGTTTTAAAGTAGATGTAAACCCAGGTGTCCAGCCTCCCTGGATCTTTGCTCTGGTTCTTCCCTGAGCATTAAACCTTTCATTATTCAGTCCAGTTATTTATTACCCTCTTTACAAATTCAGTACTATCTTCTAACTGACATTTTCAACAAAAGGTCATCTGAAATACACATGGTGTTCCTTGTATCGCCTGCCTTCCCCTCTAAAGGTCCACCAAGGCTAATGTTGTACTTGTCATCTATTTACTCACTACATTGTGCAACAGGCCTTTGATCCCCCGCTTGTCTGTATGCCAGGGCTGTCTCCCATGAGGTAGCTCTAGGGTGGCTTTCCTCTTTTCCATTCCCTTCTAATTAAGCTGGACAGGTTTTCAATATCCCCCACTATAAATACAGTTCCAGTGTATTGCTTAAAATGCCACAGCTAAGTTCGGTTATTAATTGCACATGACTGGAGTGTATGTGGCCAACAAAACCAAGGAGCTGAAAGATGAGCTGGGAGCCTAAATCCACCTGTCACTTGTTGTACCTAAAGTCCTTGCACCTTCCAGTTTTCTGGAAGCTGAGCACTTCTGCTTTGGGTGGCAGAGGCACCAAGGGCTACTGACTGCAGATCCCATCTTAAAAATAAGTCGTCCAGTCAAAATTAAGCAAAAAGATGTTTCTCCACTTTTTTCACCAGAGGGACTGTCAGACTTTCCCAGAGTCTAACTAAAACAGCAGGCTACACACCAAATACCATTTTTTTCTTCATTAAGTTTTCCTTCAAAAATCCATCTCCAGATTCAGAAGTGGTTGTGCCAATGTCCCTTTTCATAGTGAAAACCTGAATATTTAGCAGCTTCACTGTGAGATGAAAGACCCGGACTTCATTCAAGGACTTACCTCCTACCTCTTCATTTTCTATGCACTTTATGCGGGGACATGAACTGTCATTGGAACTGCACTTGAAATTCAAGTGATTCATCTCTTTCCTCTGCTATTTGAAAGAAGGGCTTTTTAAGCACCTGCTTTATAAACTGTGATTACCAAGCAGGGCACTTAAGCCCAGGAGAAGTCAAAGGTTTAACCTACCTTTTCCAAGTGAGTTAAACAGGTTCCCTATGAGCTGACTTTGCAGAGACCCCCAGTCAGAGCATTGGATCCTGGGGGCCCACTGTGGACAGCTGGCAGGTTCTCAGTCTGAGGAACGTGAGAAATAAATGTATTTGTTGGCACACTGATTTTCCACTAATGTTTAACATATTGTTATTTTCTTTTCTGAGGAGGAAGGAGCTACAGAGCTACCACATCCTGAATTCCTACTCTATATCTTTGTGGGGAGAAGATGTCTTACAAGACAATTCAGTGGAATGGGATTCAGTCACACCTGGTGAGGGTCTTGCACACAGACTTTCAGTCAAGTATCCAGCACTCGCTGACTCTTTCTCTAAAACTGAATTTGGCACAAGTTTGCCCACCAGGACATTTTTTAATACAGCCCAGTCCTCAAGCAGGAAAAGGCAATTCATCTTCATCCTCTGTAAGGGTGAAATGTGAACTTAACACAGATTTAAAATGCTTGCTTTCTCAAGCTCCACCACTTATTTACCACTGTATGAGCAGAGAGCAGGAATCTCCTCTCCTTTTTACAGCCGGGGTTCTTTATGTCCTCTGGGAAAAACTTTTGGGAAAGAGCTACTTTTGGTTTCAGTGATGTCTCTCTGAGCTGAGGTCAATGTTGGCACTACTAATAATTATGTTGCTATAGATTTAAAACAAAGTTAAAGTATAGGACTATTTCCTGCTACGCATTGAAAGGCAGAATATCCTGGACAGATTGCCCTGACTTTAAAAAGCACAAAGAACCTGTGAAGCAGAAATAATAGTAAGGTCTATGCAAGCCTATCCCAGCACTGTGAACTGCTGGGATATAGAAATTCAGGGATTTAGGTCCTGACTCAAAACCCATGCAAAGCTTTCCAGAAAGCAGTTCAGAGCAAAGCTATGACAAACAAAAGGCATAATACAAAGACAGTAGATATTCCTAGGGTCATTTTTTCTGGGTAGGTGAAGTAGGCACGAAGTTTCTGTGCAAGATACAAAAGCCAATGAAAAAGCTCATTTACGGGCAACACCACTTATTGCTTACCAAAAGTAACTGTGTCCCGTTAAAAACTGGCAAACTAGAGAGAAAAATTAATCCCATTTTCTTTGTGGGTTTTTGTTTTGTTTTGTTGCTGTTAATTAGGGCATTTATGCAACAGGGCATCAAAAAAGTTCATTTGGTGCCTTCAAAAATGATCTGGAGGCAGCATACAAAGCTTATAGTTCCAATTCTCGTCTTGCTTTAATCAGTTGTAAAACCAGTGTAATTGAAAGGAGAGGAGTGACGAATCACCATCTGGAGGTAACTGCACAAATTACATTCTTACCATCCTTCTCAAAGAAATGATATGCTTCCGGGAGAAGTTTGTGTTTGACCTTGGGGTCCCTGATCCTCAGCCACTCAGAACATGGCTGGGACACACTGCAAGGTCCTTCCAGCCTCTGTGGCCAGGCTTTCTTCCTATCAGAGGTAGGGAGACGGAAGCTGTGTCCATCAGATTAGTTCTGCTACAGAGCTGGGACATGGCCACGGCATGTACTTGGACCTGGAAACACAGAAGCACTCCTGAGCACCATATTTTTGGCATATGTTTTACATGCTGATGTATGACCAAAGACCTCACCATTGGAAAAGTAAGCCTATTTAGAGAACAGAGAGTATGTGTTCCTATGAGCATTTGCAGAGAGGGAATTCTTTTAGAGATCTTGAAATTTTCCAAATTATGGAGTGTGCTGTACTAAATGAAAGTATATTGTTACATACTGCTAAGAAAAGAATAGAGAACAAAACACGCAGCATTGTCTGGCACTGTGGAAATTTAGTTTTCACCTATATCTGGATTATCATATGCTTATCTGGTCCCCCCTGAGTTGGAAAGAATATAGTAGATCTAAAAAAACAACATAAGGACAACAAGGTATGAAAATACCAGTTGACATTAAATAGGCTAGGATCCTTGGCTGGAAAAGAGAAATTTATAGGGGAATATAAGGGAGTACGATAATGAATGGCACAGGGAAAGTGAATGGGGACCAGTTATTTCTCTTCTTTACAACATAAGGACTCAGGGCCATTAAAAAAAATTTCCAAGAAGAGGTTTTATAAGAGAAAAAAAATCCTTTTTCCACACAACATATCTAAACTCTGAAACTTACTGTTACAAGACGTTGCAGATGAGTATAAAGAGATCCAAAAGTGATTAGATAAATTCTTTTAAGAAACACTCATTGAGAGCTGTCAGTCACAAAGCTGTAAATATAACCTCCTTCCCAAGAAAACCCTAAATCATAGTTTGCTGGAAGCTGTAAGAGTATTCCAGAGGATTACCATGCACATGTCCAGAGTTTGTAAAATTCCCCTAAACAGCTGCTCTTTATTTTGATGGAGACCCTTCACTCTCAGCACTCAGTACAGCCAGTCAGATGTTCCTAGGGTTTTTTAGGCAAGCAGCTCAAGAAGAAACTCTTCTACGGATAGGGCTTAAGGACCATAAGAATTTATATTTTACTGGACAGTGTGACAGGTGCTAGGGGAACTCTTTGTTCTGTCACACTGATTCACTATCATTTTCAAAAGCTCAGGATGCAAAAAGTGCTTGAGGTTTTTTTTCTTCTACTTCAGATTTAGACTGTTGCTGTTCACAGGTGGAGGAAATATGTGGGAAACAAGCTGCAAATTGGAAAGCAGTGTAACAAACAACTGGATAACAAAGAGCAGAAAGGTTAGGGAAGAAGAAACTATGCATCCTCATATACATTTTGTTTGTTGATGTTGTTTGTGATTGTACTCTATATTTGGAGGTAAGAACTCATACACATGTAGGTATGTATGTAAGTATAGACACACACATATATACCTCAGATTCTCCTTTTCTGTCCTGTATGAAGAACAAGCTGAATCCAAGCTGCACACGGCTCAGGTTGTCATACATGATAAGGTTAGAAAAGGAGGGAGAGCATCTCATGTGGAGATAACCTACCACTGAGACTTATGCAGGCAGCTCCACCGCAGCCTGCATGACTCTCTGTCCCTGATGTGGGGACCCTCATTTCCACATCAATGTTCCCATATCTTATTCATGCACCCTACCTAACAGGAAGGGCACTGTATATGCAAACCAACACAGCTGAAGACTGGGACTGTCCATTGCAATCCCTGAACATGGCAGTGGTCACCACGAGCTGCTCTTCTGTGCAAGAAGCTAACCAGCAACAGAAGAAGGATTTACTGCAAGAGAGGCAGGAGAATCCCCGACAAGGCTTTGGAGATGAAACAGAGTCCTTTGAGATTTTAGAGAGCAGACTGTGTGAGGGAGTTGGTTGCTTTCCCACAGCTGTATAAACCTTTTCGGCATTCTTAAAGTTTGTGTGTGCAGGAAATTCCTGTGGTTTCTGCACTTATTTTCCACAGGCTTCCTGAAAAATGCAACCAAAGTCTCCAGAGAGCCACCCAGAGAAGGTATTCTAAGAGGAAAAGCCTAAGCAGTGGGAATGTGCAACTCAGTCTCAAAAGGGAGTTGGACACTGATTGCACAGAAGTTGCAGGCCTGTGGGTTGTAGAGCTGAAAGCAGTCATCTCCTCCAGCCCAGACCCAGTGGCAGTAGTACTCAGTAGTTAGAGCCCTTCGTGACAGACCTGTGCCCATTTGGGAAGCGGGGCTGGCCCAGGATCATAAACAACTGCTTTGCTCCATTCAGTTATGACTGTTTTGTGTTACAGGAGATGCTAAGGCTCTTGGAAAACTAGTATTTCCAGGTACCTTATTGTGGCCTTGGCCTAGGGAAAAAATTCAGATTTTCCTAATGCTAGTGTAGGAGTATGCTGGGTATGGGATTATCCAGGCGATGCCATCATTTGCAAAAGCCAACCATGTACTTCAATCTACTAAAGCAAGCAAAACTTAGAGCAACATATGAGGTACTTCAGTGTACTGGAGTACTGGAGACAGAGCAACACGTCTACCATCAACCACCCTTTGCATTATTAGAGATTGAAGAATCCAGTCTTCTGCTTCACTAGATGAAGTTCTGGTGCAGCTAGAAATGTTGGTTGGGTTTTTTTAATATTCTCCCTGCTCCTACTAATTTATGTAAAATGCAGGTACAATTTCACCACCTTTTGTGAGTTTATAGATGTTGACCCCACCTGCAACAGGAGGCAGTTCAGAATAATTTCTTATTAAAAACTTTAAAACAGTGACACACAAGTTAGAAGCAGCGAAGTGTTCAGTCATCAAAGCAGCAGTGGGCAATAGAAGTTGGTTTTGGAGCTCTGGGACAGAAATAGTGTGATTTGGGTTTCTTTCCAATGGCTGATACCAAACCATAAATGACTGGCACTGTCAGCAAGAGAAGTACCAGTAGCTATGGGGACATGGTGCAATGACAGCCTAGTAGCTAATTTTTTTCATGACTGTCCTTTGACAGCAAATTTCATACTTACACAATGCTTGCTTGTCCCAATCTATCAGAATACTTAGTGTTTTCCAAGCTCTGGTAGAAGTGAAAGCATGCTAAATGTTGCCTTCATTCTGTGTCTAAGCAGGAGAAAGAAACAGATTAAAACATGTCATTCAGAGAGACACATATTTTATATGCATTCCTATAGTGTAAATAGCCTTTTTTTGCAGGAACTGTTCTAGCCTGTTCTTGGTAATACTTTCATTTCCCCCTTAAGCTGTCTTAGCTCCCACCTGTAAAACTTATAATGAGGATGTGATGCTGACACCTAGCGGAACATAGGTATGATGTAAATACATTGTATGAGTCTGTAACTCTCTTTCATAACGTGTTTTTTAATAAGGCATGTGTTTAAATTGAGAAGTGAAAACCTGTAATGCAATATTCCCTCTGTGAATAGTCTATAAGATTAGCGGACATGTTACAATGAATAACCAATAATAGTAGGTTTTCCAGCAATCCAGTTTAATAGCTTCTTCATATGTCTGTGTTTATACATCAAATAAACTTCCAACAAAAAAGCAATGTACAATCCAAGAAAATACCCAAAGCTATTACAGTTTTGGCTTTCTCTTTGTTGATTTACAGTTATGTACAAGACTGTCTTATTTGCAATACCCAGTGAATATTTAATGATTTATTTACAACATCAGCTGGTGCCTTTCACTATGCCGTTGAACTGTCTCCTTTTTGCTATTTACATTCATAGTAGCGAGAGCCCACTCTTAGGTGCCATTTATGGATGGGGTTAAGAGGTGGACTGAAACAAGGCAAGATCCTCACTACTGACCAAACGAACCTCTGAAAGCCCATTTTCGGATATAGCTGAAGGAAGATTCCAGCACCTAGTGCAGTGATATAACCATTATATTTACGGTCAACATAATAAGGTGTCTACACTGAGAATAACATTCCCACTCATATCAGAGGGAGATATGTGTGAGCTGGAGGCAGTATATATTTTAAGCTGCAGCAGACAAAAGGTATAAGGTGCTAAAGATGCGCCCTACTTATCCTGCCAGAGACCTCCAAAGCAAATGAAGAGACAAAGTATGCTATCTTTCTGAATGTGTGGAGGAGAATCTTTTACAATTCTTCTTACACAAGAGATTAAATTAGGAGGGAGAAAAATGATAATTTTATCATTATATGCAAACTGTTTCATAGAGTTACAGAATAACTTGGGTTGGAAGGGACCTGTGGAGGTCACCTATTCCAAATCATTCAAAGCAGGGCCAACTTCAAAGTTAGAGTCAACTTTCAACTTAGAGCAGATTGTTCAGGGCTGTGTCCAGTCAAATTCTGAATATCTCCAAGGATGGAGATTGCACAACCATTGGGCACCTGTTCCCACATTTGACCACCCTCACAGTAAAAAAGTTTTCCTAACACCTGATCAGGACTTCCACCTTGAAGGTATAGCCTAAGGCCCATTGAATCAATCATAGTCCTTCTATTTGACAACAAAAGTTTTAGAGCATCCCTAAACCAAGCATAACAAAGGTTATTCTTTCAGCTTTTTGGAAGAAATAATTCATTTTTCCAAGATATTTTCTGATGTCTAGTCAGTAGGGTACCACTGCTTGAAATATTTTCATAGCTTATATCACAGTGCAACATATGTACCGTCCACTGGCATCAAGAAATTAATGCCACAGTTGCACTTCCTTTATCTGTGATAAATCCAATATTTTGCACATTACACAGCTGTTGCAGAACAGCATGTTTATGAGAGCGTGACTAGATGCAAATTACTCACACAAAAGGCATGAAGGTTTCACCTTAGAACCCTCTCAACAAAGACAAAAACTGTTTGTTTGGGGAGCAAAAGTCAGGACTCTGTTATAGCTACATGTGCCTGAGTTTTTTAAATCCCTGTTTTGCCATTGCCTCCTATGCCTTCTGATCATCAAAGTTGTTTTGCCTCCCCCAGCTTGAAAGATGCAATCTACAGTACAGCTTCCTCCAGTAACAAAAGCTACTCTTAGCTGAAACACTTTTCTAATGTCTATATAAAGGCAGCCACTCACCCAGTCTTTCCATCTCCACAAAATGTTACGTGTACCCTTTACTTCCCTAGCCCTGGCAATAAAGAAAACAGAAGAACTAGAATCAGCTCAGTCTTCATATTCAGCCTTAAAATCCACCTATGGTACATCCTACCCCCACAGTGATAAGAACACATATAGTCAGATATGAAAATCTCATGGTAACACTGTCCTCTTACATAATACATATTTTATGACAGTAACAGTCATGAGTGGAATACAAGACTGAGGATATGTGCATATATATTGGTCATAACTGTTGACCAAGGTATGTGAACCCTGATAATGGGAGCTACTTCTTTGATTTTATGTCTTCAGAAGGAAATAGCAAAAAAACTGTTAATTCTCAGTATCAAAATAAGCCATGCTGTATCTAGAGAGACAAGGAATATCAAGAGAAACACACACTGAGAGGCTGATGGGCTCATTTGCATGGCAGGTCACCCTCATTGCATTTGGCAGAAAGAAAAATAAGGCTTTCCCTGTATAATCCTCTTATAAGATCCAGTCTTCAGTAGGGTAAACGAGATTCAAAATATTCTTTCTCCCCGTAATACAGAGTAGCTCCTACCACCAGTGTGAGAGACATGCGTGGAGGGAAAGAAAGGTAAAATCACATACTAAAAAATGGTTTCTGATTGCCACAGAAATCATGACAGCTGAATGGAGAGAGATGTTCCACAGGCATTTCAGCAGAATTAGAAGTTGCAGCAAGATGTTGCATTTTGATTCTCTTCCCTGGTTTGGCTTTGTTTTCTTAATACTTGTTTGATAACCCACAGACCATTCTCAGGCTATAGCAACAAATTATCTCTTTGAAGGTCTTCCTCATTTCCTGGCTACGAAAGGCATAGATCAAGGGATCAATCACTGAGTTGCACATAATGAGAATGAGGTACATGTTGAAGTGAGACATGAAGCAAACACAGTAGAGGTTTTGAGGGCAGGAGATCATCAGGATGAGATGAAGGAAGAATGGAGCCCAGCAAACAATGAAGATGCCAAGAAGCATAGTCAGAGTGATGGCTCCTTTCATACTGGTTCTTTGACGGACAGAGTTGTACCCAGGCAAAGCAGCTATTTTCTTCACGTGAGTACGAGCCAGGAGGAACATATGGATGTACAGTGAGACCATGAGGAACAACATGGTAAAAAACATAGTGATGAGACAAATGATCACATAAGTTGATTCATAATAAAGAATGAAGATAATGCCACAGCCCGTGCAAAAGGTCCAGATGCACGCAATAATAAGCCCCGATCTTTTCACTGTCATGATGTTGTGATAACGCAGGGCATAGAAGATAGTGATATACCTGTCTACTGCTATAGCCAGCAAACTGCACATGGAAGCCACCACAGATATGCAGATCATTGAATCAAAGACATTGTCTATATGACGGATGAAGGCATCTTCCATAATTATGTGTCTATTGTTTATTAAGTATATCGTTATGGTCTCCCAAGCATTAGACACACTAACCAGCATGTCAGCCACTGCTAAACTGCAAACAAAAAAATACATGGGTGAATGCAAGTTCTTGTTCTTAACTATTGCACATATAACTAAGATATTTTCAAGGAGGCTTACAATGCCCAGAGTTAGGAACACCTCAGCTGCAATGACCACTTGTTCACATGGTGATAACTTGCTCTTGACAGTAGGCACAGTAAAGTTGCTGCCAAAGGCACTCAGGTTTAGTTCAGAAACATACAGTTGAGAGGACGTGTTCATCTCTGGAAGCAAACACGTTCTGTTCTTTCTGAGGGACTTGCCAAGGAGTGCGGTAAATGCATTTTCCAAAAGGCAAAAGACCCTGCCAAAAAAAATACAGCATGACGAGAACAGGCAGAAGTTGACAAAACAAATATCACCCATTTCTATTTAATTTGGCTTATACACATCCTGCCTCTTCCACACCATATTCCTCTAATGATTCTAAATTAACCTCTGATTGGCTCAGAGTTTTTCTACCCATCCTTACTGGGAAATTAAAACCACAAACTAACGAAGAGATTCATGCACTCTTCATTCATAGTTTTGTTTATTCTATTCGGTCCCCCAGAAGTGAGCACAATGTCCTGGAAATCCTGCTGAACAACAAACAGTTTTCAAAGTCTCAATTCTCAGACGCCAGAAATGCAGGAAAATACGGTATTAGATTTGGCAGAACCTGCTCACTTGAATACAATATATAGAAGTTTGAATTATTGCCACAATTAAGAATTGAACATTTTCAGTAGGAGATTTAAATGATTCTCTGACCTTTGTACTTCTTAAGTTTGCATGAACTGTGTTATAAACAGCTTATCGGTGAAATACTAACATGCTCACTTAAGAGCATAGTATTAAATGCCTAACCACAGCAAATCCACACATTTCAGGGTACACTAAGGTTACAGAATCGGTGTGGGTGGAATTCTGTCATAAAAATAAGTTTTCTATTCCAGATTGCCAGTATTTTATTCAATGCTCTTTTGGTAAAGACAATATTCAGGGCAAGTTATAAGCCATCGGATTCTTAATCAGGGGAACACTTAAAGCTGATTGTCAGTGACTTGTTGCAAATAAAATTCAAAGCATATCAAGCTAAATCATATTCAGTTTTTAAAAGTAACCTTTTGTTTGCAATCAAGAATTAACTGTACCTATTTACCAGAGCTGCTCCTTCAGCTGCTCTTCCTCTTCATCGCCTGCAACCTTTCCTCCAGAGAGCAGAAGTTTCAGCCCCCCTCCTCACCCGACATCTGGGGCTGGGGACTCCTTGGTGGGAATGGATGACAAAAATAGAGGAAAAGGAATGAGTAAATCCATGGAGTCAAGGCTGACCACGTATAAATTACTTACTGTGCAACAGCCTTTTTATAGACTCCAAGAAATAATGACTTCAGTACTCAAACTGTGGCTCCTCCTCCCCTTCTTTGCCCCTCTGAACTTCTCTTTGCACAGATTCTGTCAGCAAAGGCTTGGGTTTTTACCACCATCTAGTGGTCTTCTCTTGTCCTTCTAAGTGAACAGTGATTCTGATCTAAAATTCATGATGAGCTTTTTAAAATATTAAACGGGGAAATGCACTAAGCATGCTCCTTTCCAAAAACATTTCTTGTTTGTTTTCTCTGCTGTTGCTAGTACTCACTGACAATAAGTTCATACTGCAATAGTAGTCCAAAAGAGATGAGAGCATAAGACTGTTATTGAAGTGGGAGGCTTATTACTGCTATAAGCATTTGTCTTATATTCAGTTATAATTTTGCAAGAATAAGAACCACACTGTTACAAAACTCAGAGAACATACATTCAAGCCCATCACACCATTAATAGAAGATATAAGTCAAGTAATTTGTGTGAAAAATAGAGCAAATAAATGGTTGTGTTCTGGTCCCCTTGCTAGAATAGAGATTTCAATGCAGATGTGGGAGGAGTACATAGCACATCGTGCCGGGAGCCAGGGCTTCCTGAGATGGATGTGAATTCCCCCAGGTTTCACAGTCTAAGAGCTGGGAAACTCAGTGCTCAGTATTGCAATGGCTGAAGTCCCTCTGTGGGTCTAGCAGTCAGGCAGTCCATGCTTGTTCTGGACCACCAAAAGGTGGCAAAAATCAGTGAAAGTCTTTTCTTTAGCAAATGGGCTCTTCTTCTGCGCGCAGACTGAGGAATGCAAAGCACACACCTTCCTAACACTACCAAATGCCTCTTATGTTATCTGCTAACCAGCCAGTCAAATACCATGCAGGATTTGAAGTTAGGTTGAGATAAAAAGTCTCTGCTTCTCCAGATCATCACCTTTCCACAAATTAAGGGTTCAGGGTTTTTTTATGGTATATAACAGCTTCAAATGCTTATTTTTAACCTATAGCGTTTTCCTTAAAGAATCACCACCAACAAACACAAACTTTATTGCTGTATCCTGTGCCATTTTTGTGTTTTCAGTGTTCAGATAGAGTTTATTGATATAATGCAGATAGATCCATATTTCTGATTTTATATTCCACAGAAATATCCACTATTGTTGCTGCTAGCTTCACTCTAGGGACACGGAAAGACCTGGGCCATGATATGAAATATTCTTATGTACAAATACTCCCTGCACCAAAGGAGACAGTGAAAAGCATTTTTATTCATTTGAGTAAAATGGCTCCTCTGCATTATGCAGTTATAGTCTGAAGATGAACTTTGCATGCCCCTTCTCCCCACTACAGGAAAGAGAATTTAGATTATCACAAAATAGAGGTAGCAAACTATGCTCAAGTGCAGCTGTTATATCTGAGCAGATAATGCCAGCTAGTGAACAGCAACACTCCCTGCTGTATCCAACCTGTCTGTGTGCCAAATCTGAGCTCATAGTTCTTCACTATGCCCAAAAGAAAAGAAGAGAGGATGCCCATCTGCAGTTCTCTTTCTGTTCTTTAACGTACAGCATGTTTTAGCTCTCCTAGGCTATCTTTAGTTAACTTACCTTAGTTATCTTTGGTTATTTTTTGTATAGCTTCTGATTTTCCCACTGTAGACACTGGAAATCATATACCTAAAAGTAAAATTTTACTTCTTTCACTGTCCTTTTATCTACCAAGAATTATGCAGATGTTGTGCTCTTTCCACTTCCAATTATTTCTCTTCCAGTATCCTGGGTTTTTGTTTACTACATTCTCTCTTTAAATTCTGTTCATCTTCCCATTTACAAATTCCTCTCTATGTTCAGTTTAATAAACTTCTTTTCAGCCTGGCTTAGCTGCCTTTACAAAAGTTCTCACTGTACCTGGTAGGACTCAGTAGACCAGGTGATCACAAGAAATAAATCACACATCAGACTGGATGTTTTGGCTTTTATTCCTTAGAGCAATGCCAGCTCTCTCATATGTAAATTACGAATCAGCCTTTGGATTCTCCTTCCACAAGCCAAACAATGCAGGCATAAACCCTGGTACAAGTGTTTATGCTAGACAAAGAAACTCCCTTATTTACAAAACCTGCAGAAAAATTACCTGCCTGGAAACTGGGATAGTGATATAGATGTAGTTTGTTTAAGCTAGAGGATTAAATGAAAAAAATACTTTCTTTTTTTTCCAAAAAAAAGAGAGTTTTATCATTATGTTGCTGCAGCAAGAAGCTATAAGCATAACAGTTTGAGAAGCAAGTAGCTGAAGGGGCACCCAGGTAGCAGTGGGTGGAGGCATGCAGGTGAATTATAAGGATTGTAAGTAAAGGCGCACAGCAGGAGATCTTTGGATTCTCTCAGGAAAAAATCCAAGGCTTCACCTTCCAGCTGGAGGACTCCTGACTGAATAGGCTGGTCTTTCAGCTGTTCATGATCTTGGTGTTCGGCTCCCTTGTTTGTTCAGTTAAATAAATTCTCTGTCTCTACAGACAAGTTGGCGCTCAGTGTTTTCCAAGGCCACAAAGATCATGTCTGGACTGCCAGTGTGGGCAAACAGTACTCCATGCATCACAAAGCCTGTGTTAGTATTTAGCTATTGGGCTGTACTGACACAGCACGAGACCTGATCCCTTGAGCGCACACAGAGCAGGCACCCTGAGGAACACACTGAAGCCTCTGTCCTGTCCCCAAACCAGCATTTTCTTTCCACAGGTGGAAAGAGGAAGGGAGGTTGGACTGGGTGCTGGGGGTGTGGGTGCACAGGTCTCCCTGCAGCGTAGAAACAAACACAGCTGGGTCATACACCAAGGACCCTGGATGTGGAGTGCTCCTGAAGTCCATGGTCTACATATAGCCGAAAGGGATGCTAAAATGTGTCTTCAGGAAAAAGTGTTTTGTTCATGTAACAACTTACTTGGTGTATGAAAAATGCTAACTGCTAAGTCTCTATTCCACTGAACTCAAGAGTTTGCTTTGGGCCTGAGGCAAAAAGATCAAAAGCGCCCCAGAAGAACATCTGCGAACATAAGAAAGAAGTAAAACACAATGCTAACAGAGAAAGAGATGTCAGGGCCTGTTTCAGTCCCATGCCATTTCTTTCCACTGTGAAGCGGTGAGAGAGCAGAGAGCTGCTCCAGCCGCATATCTGCCTTGCAGGCTTCATCAGCAACCAGAGTGAGAACCATGACAGCATCAGTGACAGGAACACCGAGCCCCTGCCTGCCACCAGCACCACCAGCAATCATACCAAAGCTCCCCTTCACCCAACACCTCTGCTGGGACAGGAGAGGCCGTGACTACCCTGACCCCTAGGCCAAGTCACACCATGTCAAAAGCAGCAGGGAGTTGCATGCCGCCTTCATGACAGCAAGATACTGATTATATCAATGAATGCATAAATGAGGCCGACGGTACAACATGCCCCCAAAGAAGTTTCTGTAAGAAGAGTTTATTACACTCAGATGCATTCTGGTATTAGTCTGTGCTAATCTTAGCAGGTTCAGAGAAGAGTTTTACTGATGCTAATACAAATCTACCCAACTTGTCTAGTGCTAATACATTGAAGCAGTTTGATTCCAGTGTCCTTCTGTAGCTATTTTCATCTGTTTGATGAAAATACATTTGTCCTTCATAACATAGCTTTGGATTGGTGCTATTGGCCTATTTACTAAATCTCTCTTCTGTCTACTCCTTGCCTATGCTGTCATTAGCGTAGTATTTCAGAGCCACAGAGGATCCTCTCAGACTGCTCTAACAGATAACCCATGGATCACCGAAAGTGAAGATCGTGGCCTTCTCTGCTTTTGAACCACATAACAAATATTCTCTAACTTCTCAGACTGAGAAAACTATTTCTCTTGACCTCTGTGCTGAGTAGCTTTGGCTGAGCCCCATCAAGGTCCCCACTGTTACCTCCCCAGCACTACCATCCAGTTTGCCTTTAATAAAGACAGGCAATTAATCGAGATCAAAAATAAAAGGCATCAATACTTCCTGTCCTTAAATAAAAAAGCTGGATGAAGTGGTGATAGACCCTTTGTAGTTCAGTCCCCTCCCCTGTCCAGGGGACAGCTGAAAGCCTAAAGTTAGGTTTTGCAGTAAGCAGTGGTAGAGTGAATATATTCTTTTACATCATGGCCCTAATCTTCAACTCAACAGTTGAATGTTTTCTGCAGGAAGAATCACAGAAAAGCAAGACTGAAAAAAGGCACCAAAATATCACGTAAACTGCCCTGTCAAAGGGTGGGATCAGCCATACTTAGTATGAATGCACTAACACTTCTAACCATCACCCCTTCCATTTGAGTGCTTCAAAATGGTTTGGGATAATCTCTGGCCACTCTCAGTTAGTTCCTATCAGTGGTGCTTCTCGCATCAGAGTAGAAAGCTGTGAAAGATGCAATACGGTATAAAAGGCATTTTAGAAAGATGTATCCTAATAACCTAAACCGGACAATGTCATAACTAGCCCCCTAAACTGTAAAAGGGTAATAAGGGGTTTAGTAACCATCATTTTTTTGTGCCTTCTAATGGGAGCCAATTCCAGTAATGAATCATCCCCTAGCATTTTGTTAGAGGACAGGTCAGCAGTACAGACCTGATGAATCATACAGAAGTGCCAGTTACAGACTCAAAAAAACACAGATGACCAGTGAAAGACTGTAGAAACTTTCTGACAGACAGGAGGGGTAATTCAATAATGGACAAACAGACTGGAAAAAAGAAAGGAAAAACACCCACTTAGCAGGTTCTTATTGGGTACTGCTTTCTACAACAGAAAGGAAAGTATTTCTTGCCAGACTACAGAGAAGATTTAATATGTCCTTATCCATTAGTGTAATGATCTAAAATAAGTTATTAAAAATGCTACTTTAATTACATATTATAAGACATTCCATGTCTCATTTCTGCAAGCTTATCTTGCAGTATGGCAAAGGCAAATATTAAGAGCACATTGTTCATTTGCTTCATAAAATGGTTGTGCGCGAGAATAAGTTTTTTATATATAAAATGCTGCTAATTTGTTGTATAATTCAGCTTCTCAGTGGGACTTTGATGTTGGAGCATTTTAACTTTTTTAGAGTGACCACAGGCAATTCAGTGAGCGCTGACGTATAATACCCAGTCTTCACATTCAGAATTCCCCATTTTTCCAGCCCGGTTCATAACACCAGTGCTACGTGCACATTAGCTGCCAGGTGGACCTTCCAGTCACCCATTTACCAATAAATATTCACAAGCAGGACATTCTTTTCCCAGCAAGAACCAGCTGACTTTATTTGCACTCTTCTTGAGGGGATCTAAGAAGAAGTAGCCCAGCCTAAGACTCATTTTGTTTCAGCTGGGACCAGTGTGGGGCTTGTTTCACAGAAGTCCTCTCTGATTTTAACTGGCCTGGCCTGTGATGACAGCCTACTAACTATTTCCCTTGGCTCAAGAAACAGAGGTGTCCTTTTGATAACAAAGACCTTTTAAAGGACCAGTTTGAACAGGCCAGCTACACATCCACTATTCCTCTTTCACCTGCGTGACTAGCACATGGCCCAGACACTGAATCTTAAACCTCCCCAGCCTGATCAGAAACACAGGCACCATTCTTCTGCCCTAGAGTAAAGTTTCACACATTCCCAAGATACGGACCCATTCTGAAATTCAGACTTTACTTTTCTACTGTCTACCCCCATGGTCCAGCTCCGGCTTCTCTTGCAGCTTAATTCCACCTTTCCTTAAATTTCATCAAAGTTGTGAGCTCCCCGGTTTAGAGTTTCCACCTTCCTCATGAAACTAATGTGAACAAATTCATGTACAAACAGACACTGCACGGAGTGTCTGAGCACATCATTGCATTTACATTAACAGATAAAAACCAAGCGATTACAGACCACTAGCAAATAGCAAACCTTCTAAACCCAATGCACTGCATTTAGGTCATCCTTCCCTGCGAGTTTCCTGCATGTCCATCTGAGTGTAAAAAGCCACTTATTCCTCAGAAAGAGTGAAAAAATTCTGATTCCTGGGGTTTTATAAACTTCTGATCTAAAGAGATCTCCTGTACAGCTGCTCACTTCCCTCCTGCCAGATGAACACAGGAGCACAGTGTGAATTCTCCCCTGGGAGCACAGCACTCCCCATCCTGGGCTGGCTGCTTGGTTTGAGCAGAGAGCCCTGACAACTCAGTGTCTCTCTGTCCTGTGCTGTCTCTGTAGTCAGGTGTTGGCATTTTAGCCCAACACGGGGATGACAAACAAGATGAAGGACAACCTTGAGAAGATGTACAGTGAGAATAATCATGAATTCACTATACCCACAAAGAGACATTGTTACACAGACAAAATTGCAGATGCAGCAATGTGTGCATGCAGTTCCTATCCAGGCAAGTGCAAATGTCTCTGATTCAATACACATGATAACTAAACATAAATATACATGCTACCCAGGCAATTTTCAAGAATCCTATGACAGCAGTATCAATATTTCTCTCTTCAGAGATAAATGTTTCTAATGTCTCTGTACTGATATACAGGTTCTTTCCTCACTCTCTGTTCAGGCTGGTAAAAAATGCAGCTAATTCCTATTTAATGAGGTATCTAAATGCACTAGAAATTAGAATTAAATAATAACCATTTAGCTCAAAACTGAATGTTTTTGTCAAGCCCTCACTACACTACTTTTTCTGATCTTTCCTACAACACAGGCTTGCAATACACAGTATCTTTTTTTAACATCAGGATGTTTTTTTAATCACTGTATCCTGAAAGAAAAAAATAAACAACATTATTTCAGGAGTAGGAATTATTTCTTTTCTAGCATTCACCTGCTAAGGAATGAAAATGTGGAGTTTTCCTATGGCTGAAACCAAAGATGTAAAAATTTAAAAGGCAAATTATGTTAGCCAGAAATAAACAGATCTGCAGAAAGAAGTCCAGTATTGTGTCTGAGCCCAGAATATTGTCTTCCATACTGAAGTAACCAGTGCATTCAGTTGTACTAGTGAGAACCTAAATCAGTTTACACTAAAGCGTTGGCCTCGATGGCAAGCTGTTCGCTGACATACAAAACCCAAGCAACTCTCATGAGCCCCTCAAATTCATGGCATTTAAAATTTCAAGCACCATTAACCCTTCACAAAAGCAGGCGCTATGTGCCCTGCTGTATTTAGTGTTTAAGCCAGTATTAAGAGTGAAGCAGAACCTGAGAAAATTCTTGTCATATTGGTTTGGAGAAGCTGCTTATAAGCTGTAGTTCTCTGGCTTCCCTGGGCTTACAAAGTGCCTGGTTATAAAAGACCAGAAGATAATTTATTTTGGGCAGGTTTTGAAACATGAATCCAAAAAAAAACTAACTTACTTTTTTTTCCCCTAAAAAAAACCCCAAAGAAGCCCAGTGTGATTTCAGAGAGAGGGCAGCTTCCAGAGCAAACTTTGGTTCTAACGAAAATAACTCGGAAAGCCCAGTGCATGGGTTAATCATTCAGGCTAGAAAGGATGGCAGATTTGTGTCTCCAAGAAATCGGTTGCTATTGGATCAATTGGGAAATCAATTTCTTCAAGAGCTAAGCTGGACTATGCCATGGCTTCTCAATTGAATTATATTTCTTCATGCCATCTCTAATTGTTGATAAATAAAAAGAAAAAATTGCTTGGCATCTACAATCTTTCTTACTTCCTCTTGCTGAGCTCCTCAATTATTGAAGCATGGAGGTCAATGCTGGCTAAACATCACAGCCTTCAAAGTGGTGAAAAGCTGCATCTTTGAAAAAGTGACCTTCATGCTTATTAAAGATGCTGAATGCCTAAAATGTACCACAAACTCTAAGGCTAGTTGAAAGCTGGGATTGAAATATTTCCATTTGGGGGATGAAAGACAGACACTTCAAAATTCTGGACAAAAAAACCCCGAAGCTTTAATCTTAAGGAAAAATCAAACTAAATTTTTCCTGTGAATCTGTATTTGAGTTGCCAGCCTTCATGGTCTCCAGGGCTGACGAGCGCTCTTCAAGAAAATCCCTGGCATTGTGTAGACCTTAGAGCAGAACAACACCATGGTAGGAGTTCCTGTTCCACATGTCCATATAAGACACATTGATGGAGCAGCGGTTTGATACCACAAAAATACCATGGCCCTGTAGTTCTAGCGACTATGCTTGTACTCCTCGTGCTCTCCCATGGACATGTAGAGCCACCACCAATGTTGTTACAGAAGTTTAAACAGCAAGGATTGCACTCATTAGTATAACTCCATTAACATCAGTAATGTCATGCAGCTACAGAACATGACTCTGATTCGCAAAACCAAGTATAATTTTGTTGATACGTCCTGGTCTGTCAATGACTAGCTCATATGAAAAATTCCCTGAAAGCCAGCAGGCAACAACTAAGGTCTTACAAACCTTACTACCACCTACTTACAAACGCACAAAGGAGTAGCAACGAATTAACTTTGGCTTCAGGGAAAGTAGTAGCAGTGTAGTCAGCTTATATATATGCAAATATTTTTTATTCAAGAAAAGGGGACAAACAAGTTAATCCAGAGTTTCAGATCATTTAGAAGAATCAGGACAAAGAGAAATTGCAAGTCTCCTGACTTTTCTCCAGAGTATAAATTTGCAGGCAGAGCAAGTTCACAGGCACTTATTCAAAGAACAGGATGAAATAAAAGGAGCCTAATTTACAGCAATGAGAAAGAAATGCACTTGGTTAGCATACCTCTCAATTTTAGTGACAATTAATATTGACCTGCATTACCAACATTATCAAGTTCAGTGATACCATCACTTCTGAAAACCAGGAAACACAAAGTACGCTTCGCAATACAGCCTGATTTCAGCCTTTGCTGTAGGACGGTTGGAGCTTTGTCTTAATACATAGTGAGAAGCAAACTAGAAAAAATCGATTATTTCATCGAGAATGTTCAGTTAATTTGAGGTTTGCAACCAAGTACTGGTTTTGGCGCTGAGTTAAAATTAACTGCTACTAATGCAGTGACAATAATAATGAGAAAACAAAACTTAAAGTAGGACAGAGTTTTCTTTTCCAGATTTATAGAAGTCTATTCTCAGCAGACTAAAGAAGACTAGGAAAAAATTGCAGTGCTTCTCAGTTATAAATAATACAATTGATTAAAATACAAGGGCAAATGAAAGTTTAATTTTATTATAGAATTGATAATATGAGAGATAATTTAATCAACTAATGAAATTTCCACCTTTTCATCTTCATTAGAGTCTTCCTAAAAGACAGTAAATTTCTCAGTAACTAGATGCTTCTTTTTAATGTCTTATTCTTACATTATTTTGAGATTAACGTAGTGAGCTTGTAAAGTGCCAAAGAGCAACAGGAAGGCCACAGGAATTTCTTATGAAGACATGCTCCTATGAGTTAGGGGATGCAGTGAGAAAAAGTCCAGGACACCTGATTCAGTGGAAGTGATACTTTTATGCTAGAGGTTTGTGCTGGATTTAGCACACAATATAGAGTTTATACCCTGCAATGGGATGATGAATGCCTGACCTGACACAGAGTTCAAACAGGGTGGGCAACCAATTCAAGCCCTGCCATAAAGCACACCAGTATCAGGTTAACCCATCAAAATTGTTTAAAGAAATTTGAGCCAGCTGAATGAGTCTGTATTGCATCAGAGCTTTACATCACAGCCACATCTCTAACAGAGGATCAGAACATTAACTTTACTGCCATGTCAAACCACTGCTCCTACATCCCTTACAGTTGCGGTCTTTGCCAATTTTAATAGTGCGGGGTAACATGCCAACTACTTGCAACTGTAATAGTAAGGGTTTTTCCATGTGAATGTGTCCACTACACACAGTGAATAAAACCAAAATACATTGGCTCTTAATAGTTTAGCCCTGTCTAAAAATTTTTCTTCCTATTCTTTCAGCCCATGTTTTATTTTATTGTTAACTTCTGATTATTTGTGTTTCTCGAGGTTGTCCTGTGCAATCATTGAATTGGATTTTTCCAAAATACATTCCAGAATACATTTTCATTAACAGCAGAACGATCATTACTCTTGAAATTCAGGACATATGTTTGGGTCATTAAGCATTGACTTAAAGGCTAAGTCCAGGCACATGTTTTAGAAAACCTTGCCCTATATAGTTTCCAGCCTAGAGTTATGAAAATATACTGGGGGCTCTGGGGGTTTGGTTTTTTCTTTGGTTTGGTGGAAGGGTTTGCATATTTCCTATTTCTTTGGCATAACTAAAGTTATCTGAAGTATCTGAAAATTATCATTTGCAAATAAACACTGGAAAATGAAACCATGAAAGAAGCATTCAGACAGTATGGCATGAGTGGAAATCCATGTATTTCCACAGCTATGGCCCTCACTTCCCTCACTTCCCAGCCTGGCCTCCACACTGGCTGCGCCAACAGCAACACTTGGAAGCCATATGGCAAATGGGATCAGGGAACAGTTCTGAGTTGAAAAAAAGTAGCCTCTTAAAAAAGATGTTTATTTTTCTGCTAAATTTGGGCTCTGGTCTATATATCCACATATAGATCTGTGCAATACAAGTGGGAGGAAAAAGCTGCCAACAGGAGACAGAAACAGTTGCAGTCAGCAGAGATGCCGAAGGAAATCTGTGCCCAACCACAGCCTTAGAAACCAAAACCATTCTGCTAGCTTAAATGTTTTTCACATACAAATAAAATAAATACAACTGACCTTACTTGTTGATGTGTGTCTGCTAACAAACTTAATCTGTTAACAGGAATATGGATGTATAGCAAATGGGTTTTGTATTTACTGAAGGACAGCACAATTAACAAAGGGGTGAGCTAGCTCAGAAATACTTACTTAGCTGAGGGAGCCAATTAGTAGATGAAGGGAAGGAGGTAGCCTCCCTCAGCAGAAGCATGGTAATGATACCTCCTCTCCTGACCCAGATTCAATCACAGCCTTTAGCTGCCTGAAAGACCACATACTCATTTGAGAGGAAGAAGAGTTGAGTGCTCTGAGGCTTGTTGCTGTTTCTAATCCAATGATGATAAAACACTTTGTCCAGGGAACAAAGTCAAAATACCAGCTTCTCCTTTCTCAGAGGAGAGTCCTACTGACCAGCTACTATTCAGAGATCATGGCTTCCTCCTGTTGGATCCTTTTTTCCGTTCCAGAGAGCTCACTTTGGTGTAGCTTCAGCAAAAGATTGCCTCTGACAGTAGTCCCGCAGTCAGACGAGCAAGTCTTTTTCCTTGGAAAGTGGGAGGCTTGGGGTTGAAGTCCCTGCCTCCAAGGGGGCCTGTGATGGAGGCACCACTGCCCTGAGTGAGGGCTTGGGCCCCAAAGCTGTTCAATAAGTGGTAGGCATCTCTCTGAACACGTTGCTCAAGGCTATAGTTATGGGGCTCAAATTCAGCCTGATGTAATATTTATTTCACCTACAGCAATGCAAAGCCCAGTGTAACCGTGATAGAAAACATGTCAGACAAGGTGCAATGGTTCAAAAGACAACCTCTAGCTTCCCTTCCCATAACAGGACACAGTGCATCACTCACCAAGTGAGTGATGCTGTCAGAGCAGGAGTGAGACCAGGAACACCAAGCTGTAAATACCATACCAATGCATCATTATCTTTTTATAGCTCTGCCTTGCAGGTTGGAAGTGCACACAATCATGACAGGAAGATCAAATTCCAATTAAATTTTCTTCATCTAGTTTAGAAAAGATATGTCAGGTGCGGTGTGACATCTTTACTTGGCTGGTTTTGCTTGGCACACCTTAACTTGAAGGGGTAGAAATGTTTCTGTGTATAGCATCTCCCTCTTTGCATCTGTAAATGGGCTGTCACAGTACAACTACACCCCCAGCGAGAAGTTCTACCACATTCACGTAACTGGTGGCACTAATGCAAAATGGCTGCTGTCTATAGGGAAGCCCTGGGTGAAACTGAGCCACTTAGAGGAGAAATGACATATTTGTTCAGCCTGTTTCTATTTGCTGCCTGAAAAAAGCCAGAGCAACTATGTCAGCAAGGTACTCTCTACACTTGTTAAAGGGTACAGAAACCTTCTTTTAGGCCTGATGCGGAAATCTTGATTAAAATATACCATCCTTGTGCTTTTTTGGAGCTGTGCTCTGGCATTTTCCTCTGAAATCAACTGCTATATCTAAATACCTTTTTGCATGAACTTTTTCTTTTAGTACTAACTGCACTTGATTTGCTGTTTGCAAAAAAAAAGTCAATACTACTATTAACAACAAAGAACAATCCATGCATTCACAACTGTGGTTTGATTCCAAGTTTTCTACCCCATATGCCTCCCTTGCATAGCTTCGAAAAGGCTTGCATAGGACAACCTTTATTTGTTTCAGACTTGTTTTAATGTTTTTACTTTAAAGGAGACTAGTGAATTTTCTTTGATTAAAGGATGGTTATTGTTCTGAAGCAGTCGTATAGGCACAGTCTTTGCATTGATGACAGTCAGATAATGGACTTCAGATGAATAGTGTCTGAAGATCAGCTTTTGGCACAAGGACCAGAGGTCAGTCTTTGCAATGAAATGTTATCCGGGCAGGAGGAAATTCCACCAGCTCTTTTGCTAGCACAGGATGCCCTGATGACCAAAACCTCCAGCTCCTACAGCAGGAAGTGTAAAGACATGAAACATGCTGCTAGGTTTGGATGCACAGGGGTAGGGCAACGGCAGTACTATGAGCCTACTTATCAACATCTCCATCTTGGATAGCGAATACTTCTTTCAAGTGCTTCTTCCTGGCAGCCAAAGGTTTTGACATCCCCAAGTGTCCTCCTGTAGCACCGGGTTTATTCACATGAGATTAGGTCACTGTGTAAGAGACATGCAGGAGTTGAAGCTCATCGAGGAGTGGATTTTCACCTCAGTGCCTGCTCAAGAACAGGACCGGGCAGAGGTACAGCGAGGCTATACCACCCACTATACCATCTGATGCTGTGAACATCAGTCTGTGGTCCAGAGCAGCAGAGGGCAAGCTGTAGGGAAAAGCTTCCATTATGATACTGTACTACAGGGATGCATCTGGAAAAAAAGCAGTCAAACATTGTCACTGATTTTGAAAGTCAGAGTTCTGGAGTTAAAGACAACAGCTTTTCACTAGCCTCTGATTGCTGCTGTACTAGATTTTGTCTGCCACAGAAAATGTTACTTCTGATGTTCTTAATACCTTAGCCACTATGTTATAAATCTTTGGCTGACGAATCCAACTGCAGAATGAAAGCCTCTGTGGAATAAGCTCTATTAGCGTAACTGTAGTATAAATTAACCTCTTACCTCTTTTCAGAGTAATCTTTTAATGCAGACAAGCCATAAAGATATGGGGTTTGGGTTTTCAAATCATGTGTTTACTGAGCCCTTCTGATGAGAACAACTGCTTTCCTCCCCAGCTTCCTCTGATACATACCCGCACACTTGGGACTTGGGCAGTACACAACCTCAGGTCACATGATCCTCTGCGAATCTGCAGCATGCCTTGGTTTTCCATTAGAATTTTTTTATGCAGACACTTCTCAATTCAGACTTAATTTTCCCCATTACAGTGAAAGATTCACCATGCCCACCCAACAGCATCCACTCCTCTCAGGCGGCAGTGGTGCCGGTAACGGCACACGCTCTGGAGGGCTCCAATCACAGACACCATGTTTTCAGTTCAGCAGCAGTTTATTCTCCAGGTAAGATATGCAAGGTGATAAGAGGTAAAGTGTTGTATCTGTGTCAGGAGCAGACACACGCACTGAGGACTCATCATCAGTGTGTGCTGGAGACAACTCTCAGACAGTGGAGCTGGAGCAGAAGGCAGGAAACCCCAGCTGGTACACGATCCCTAAGAGGGTCACTTGCCTTTCTCTGGCAGGGGTGAGAAGTTAAAGGAAGCCATGTAAATACATTCCACTATCCACAGTTTTCCTTCATTGGTCCAAATTAAAAAGCTACTTTATGAATCATTTCTTTTTCAAATGGCATTTGGGAAGCCAGTGCCCTCTGCTTGATCCGTAAGGCAAGTGGGCTTTTTTCTTAGTAATGAGATCAATAAACTAATAGTATTTTGCAAATTCCAAGCTTCCCATTAGTTGAAGCTCTGCCCTTTGCTTTCAGTCAGGAGATAAACTATCATATTTAGCTATCATATTTAAGATTAAAGTAATTTTTTTTCTTTTAAAGCCATAAAAGTCACATTGGGATTTTACCATTAAAATCAAGTAAAAAAATTTAGAAGACTTTCAGGGAAACTTTGATGAGCAATGTGAGATGGACATATTTCTGAATACATTTACCTTAAATTATGACTTAATAGCATGTCTAGTTCAACTGTTACTGGCAGAGAAGGCACAGTGACCTATCCTCACACACAGAAATACTGATTGATTTCAGAGAAAGCATTGGGAGCTCTCAGAATATCAATAGGGCATGGCTTTAATGAAAATTCCAGCCTCCAGCTTTTCACAGGGGCACTCTACCCAATCTTTAAAGTACATAATGGTAAATTTGGCCATAAGTAGTTCAAAACAATTTGTTTTCTAGTATGACATTTTCTCTCCAAGGGCATTTTGACCACAGATTAGGAACTTGTGAAAGTTTCAAGGAACAGATTCAAATAGACGGGAGCTGAATGGTGCACTGAACAGGCTGGTGTGACTTTCAGGTGTGAGCAAAGCCTTGTCCAGAAATTCAACGCTTTGCCTGTCCCCATTCCTTTGGTATTGTTAAAGGTCACCACAGCAGTATTTTACCCACTGAAGTTACTGGAAGTCACCTTGGCCACCAGTTGTGGAAAATTACTCAAAACCATATTGACAATTTAGGGTTTGATATCCTTGAGTGCATGTGGCTGCCATTATTGCAGTGTGGAAGTGTAAAATCAGATATTCTCTTCAATGGTAAGTTGTTTTATCGATGTTGCAGGTGTAATGCAGATTTTCTTCCTCATCTCCCTTTTAGATTATACAATTTAATTATTTTCTGCACAGTATTTTCTAATGAATATATAAATGTGAAAGTAAAAATAATGGCTTTTTATTTTTTCTCTTAGTTGCTTTTTTTCTTTCTGGACATGTAATAAATACAAAATTAAATAAAAAGTGATCCCAGCCTGGCCAAAAAACTGCTGCTTACAAAGTCAGCAGTGAATAAAGAATACTAAATATCGCACTTCTACTGCTGAAGTTGGAAGAGCAATGAGTAAAGTAGTATCAAGGACAAATTTGCTACAGAACTGCCTACTCCACTGAAGCTAGCACTGAACTCACATTGCCAAATTGCCAAAAAACATCTAGGTTCTTCTCTAAAGACCCCCTGCACTGATCCAACTTAGCAAAGGCAAGCAACTAGGTAGTGCATTGCGACCAGCCTCAGCACCTTCCCCATCCACTGTTAATTGCCTGCACAAAAACAAGAGTCATAATCATGCTGCACTCCAGCTCTGTCACTTGGTTACACTAATTGTGCAGCCACCAAATTTTGAAACTTAAAGCAATGCAGTGATAAACAGAATCTTTAATACTCAACACAAGTGTTTAATTGGGTCTCAAAGAGGCAAAAAAATTATGCTGTGTATTTGTGATGAAGTAGACCACTGTAATGATTACATGTACTTGAGAGAAGACAAGACTGCAGAAGTTGCGAAAGATCACATTGTATTGCTACTCAGTAGATGGAGCACAAATACATAACACAAAGATAGCCACCAGTAATAATCTTTCCTGTAGCCCTGTAACTTATTATTTTGCCATCAGGAGGAAGAGGATCGTAGACCCCGAAACTTGCTCGTCTTATTACCGTGTTACTTTTGTTACGTGGTACACACTGATGTTCAAATATCAGTGCACACAAATCATTTTAGCAGCTAATGAGAGTGGCTTTATATACTCGTTATTACATGCAGGATAGTTTAAGAAAGACTTTGCATGTCCAGCTGCAAGGGACCTGATTTTCAAGGACTGCTGAACAGGTCATCTTTAAAAAATCAGACCTTTTCATATTATTTCCAGTAAGGTGCCTTAAAACATCATTTCTAAAATCAGTAATCTTTTAAAATTCAGCTTTGTTGTACTGGGGTGGGTTGACCCCAGCCAGCCACTAAACACCCCCCCTGCCACTAGCACTCCCCTCTGCCACGGGATCGAGAGAAAATATAAGGAAGGTGAAAAAACTCGTGGATCAAGATAATGACAGTTTAATATGGAAAGCAAAAGTGTTGTGCACAGGCAAAGCAAAAAGAATTCATTCACTGCTTCCCATCGGCGGCAGGCGGATGTTCAGCCTCTTCCAGGAAAGCAAGGCCCCAGCATGCATAATGATTACTTGGTAAGACAAACACCGTAACCACAAATGTCCTCCCTTCCTCCTCCTTTTCCCCAGCTTTTAGTGCCGAGCACAACGTCATATGGTACGGGATATCCCTTTGGTCTGTCGGGGGTCAGCTGTCCCAGCTCTGTCCCCTCCCAACCTCTTGCCCACCCCCAGCCTACTGGCCTTCGGAGGAGCGGTTTAGACAGACAGCCTTGATGCTGTGCAAGCACTGCTCAGCAGTAGCCAAAACACTGGTGTGTTATCAGCACTGCTTTAGCCACAAAATGCAAAGCACAGCGCCATACAGGCTGCTATGAACTCCATCCTAGCCAGACCCCATCCAAGTACTTTCCATATTTGATTTCTCCAGTGCTCCTGTACACTTTGACAGTACTGGTTTGTCTAGGTACTATTTGTGCTATTCCATCTATTATTTTTGGCATATATGCTGATTGCAAGCCCACTGGGCAATGAAGCTAACTCTTTTATAATGAATGGTAAGCTAATTCCCTCAGTTCAGCCTATGTAAAAGAGGGATTATAGTAAAATGATCTGGAATACTTAAAGCATTACAGCATTGTACTTGGAAAACACCTTAATACAAGTCTAGAATATGTATTTTAATGCTTTAATACCACAGCCTAATTGTACAACCAGACACTGCATTTCTACCTTTAAGAAAAATCAAAAGTATTAGGTTTTATTACACTTTAATTCAGAGATTAAAATGTATTATGTGAAGAGGCAAAGACAACAAACTTTACCTTCTCTGTAATGGTCTTCTTCAAGTAAAATTCCTAGAATCGAGCAAGTAGTCATAGACTTACAGAACTCTTTTGCAATGTTTGAAAGAAATCTCTTGGCAGATGGGCAGTGCCTCAAAAGAAATACCCTTCTTGTAGGCTAAAGACCTAGTTAAATGTGCTGTGTGGAAATCTAGCCTCTATTACAAGACAGGTTGCTTGCAATGATATTCAGACAGATCTGAATTGCAGTTGCATGTCTGCTGTGAGGCAGGAACACACACTCACACAACATAAAGAGGGAACAATTACACATTAGATATGCAAAAATACCCGAAAAGGAGCCAAGAAGGAGCTTTCTATTAGAGTGCTGGCTTGGAAGACATTTAAGACAAAGAAGCTATCCCTATCTGATTGCTACTACCTTTGTCAAGGAAATACAGGACATTCCGGGCCTTTATGGTGAATAAGGAGGACTTGTTCAGTGTTAGGATCCTGCCAGTGTAGAACAAGTCTTATAAGCTCCTCCCCCAGGACTGGACAAATAGGAAGAACAGCTTTCTTCTGCATTGTGCTTTACTGATTCCACTGTCAGCTTACTTACCTGGAAATTCAGCCTGAAGTCCAGTTAATATATTGAATCTTTCTACACTGAAGTATTGGTTTCCTACATCGTCACCAAAGATCCTGACGATGGCTTCAACTATGCCTTTGCAATGCAATTTATACCTCTGTATGATATAATTGAGGACATACTATGAAGATAAGGCAAAAGCACAGGTCAGCTAACTTGTCCTACATTATTTTTACTATCACTTGAGAGATGTAAAGAGTCTATAAGACAATGTGGCTTTCATTGCTGGCATTGTAAGGCTGGCAGCTGAGGTATCCAACTTACCATGTGTGAATGAAGCAGTCTTAACATGGGAGTAACAAACACACAAAAAATTGCAACTCCTCTGCACTCTCCATGATGCTTCTTTCAAAGTGGAGGAGCACCAGTAAACTCTGTACAATTTCCATAGCTACCGTCTTTACATTTCACCTCTTCACATTCTTGTGCAGCTGGGTGCCACCCTCCACTTGTATTTCCTGGTAAATCGTTGCAACCTCTGTGAGGCGTATGAGGACTTTTTATATGAAAAACACTCAAAGCAGTGGGTGGCTTTAGTACTCACCTAACAGAGGTTTAGTCTGTTTATAGCCAAATCTTCAGGCGCACTGAATAGCACCTCTTACTTCATATACGTCCTCTCATTAATGTAACAGCCTACATGCTCACCTGTTTTGATAAAAATTGTAAAATTTTTCTGTAATTATGAGCTACTTTTTGCCTTTCTTCAGCAAGAGGATAAGAGCAATTTGCCTTTGGCTTGTGCAAGTAGTATTGTTTCTTTATTCTGATTATATCTGACAGGGTTCCAAGGGCTGCAATATATGTTGCAGGCCCACTGCTTGCTGCAGAAAAACAATCACCACAGCTGGTATATAATTACACCGTCCTAATGAAGCAGAAGATATTTCCTGAGCAGTAATGAGTAGTAGAGAGGGCTTAATGGACCAAATTGCTACAGAAGCCAATCTCAGTCACCCGTTATTCCTTCAATAGCTGTCCTATGCTAAGTCCAACTCAGCAACTACACAAAATATCAGATGAAAACCTAAGTGTACACTGCAATAATATGATCTTTAAAGTTTCCACCAACATATAAAGCTTTAAAGGTGGTATGTTTTGCACCAGTAAAAGTCACACAGTGCCCAGATCTGCAGGATATCTTCACTTCTAGACTGGGATTAGTTGTTAGACAAAAGACCAGTGCCAAAACACCTAACATGCCTCCTTGTTCCACAAATGATCAGTTGATCATAACAAATTTATGCCTATCTTGCTTTACTTTTTTCTACTTTTACTTCTCTTAGGAAGAACAAAATGACCAACTTTTTTCATAATAAATATTTATCAGTGTTTATGATGCAAAGTCCTGCCAGACAGATGAAAAAGCCAGAACTTGGATACGTGCTCTGCTCCCTACTGCCATGTGCAAGAGGCAGAAAAAGCTTTCTCAACTCAGAAAACCATCTTAGATTTCTGGATGAGTGGTCTTGTCTCCTGCTCCTTCTCCACCTAAGGGTGACTTATCAGCTACAACCAGCTCTCCCAAGCAAAGCCACCCAGGAAGGACAAGATGGCTTGACTCACCAAAAAAAGTGACATGGCAATAAGCAGCCCCAGTCATAGGCAGGGTAAACCAAAGCAACTCCTAAACACTATGACACTACCACATCAGAAGAATATATATCCAAACTTGTTCTGGTATGGCTGATCTGCCGCAGGCTCTTGTTAATAGATAGGTCATGTTTACTCTGAAGTTAATCTGCTTTCTATTGCAGCCCTTTAAAATCAGATACAGGCAAAGAAATGCATGAAGAGAAGTTTGGGATTCACAGTAAAGCAGGAGAAAATATATGGCTATGCTGAGAAATATGTACACTGTCCCTTTTCCTACATTTACTCAGACATACTCAGCCAGAGCACTGGTGTTCACTGTGAAGCAGGGCAGTCAAAAATTACCTCCCTCTCTGCAAAAACGCAGGAGCCTGGCAGAAACACCCTGTGCTGGAAAGCCAACTTCTACCTTTCCTGCCTGTATTTACTGTTTTCACACCTCACTTACCTTTTGGCCACCATCTTCTGTACCAGCACAGAACAAAAGACTCAGCGATGCTTCTGCTCCATTTGTGGGTCATGCCAAAGGGAAAGCAGGCAAGCAAACCAGGCGCTGCTCTTTGTGTGCATATCCTTTCTCCACCACCCTGCCCCTTTCCTCTTTCTGATATCAAAGGACAACTATACTCTTGTAGCTACTCCTCAGCATTAATTTGGGTTTAAGAGGGGGACTGCAGATAAGTGTCTAAAACTCTGCATGTGGACATACAGCCAGTCTCAGAAAATACATCCTGTAGGAAAAAAAAGGCAAAGAAAAGCATTAAATTGTGTGAATGATAATAGTGCCTAACTTTTGCTAGGATGGGTGTTACCACCTTGCAAGGCTATACACAGGTTTGCAAGTACTCCCCCCCCCTTTAATGAGCAATCTTGATTCTTGGAAAAGTATGCTGCCCCTGCTAGTGCTCTGGATTGCTCAGAGTTTTTTGTCAGAGTAACCCCGGAGACAAGAAGAAGTTACCCTGTCTTAGGAGAATGCAGCCACTGCCTTGGACTCAGGCAGCGTAAATCTTTGATGCAAAGCTGCTATGAGGAAACCTGACCTTGGTCTTGGGCTGACAAAGAGGGGGCTGGATAAAAAAGAACCCAGTACAACATGGCACTCCCAGGTTAAGCATCGCTTGCTTTTCCTCCATTAAGAAGCTGACAAAACATCTTTCAGACGTGTGATACCACTCAGCAAAGGGACAGAGGCAAGTGCCAGAAAAGGACAAATAGTGTGTTTGACATTCACATCTGCATAACCACCAGGCTGCTCAGAATTAATACGACCATATGATGAGCCTGCATTCTGATTACAAACTGACTGACTGTGCAAAATCAACACCAAGGAACAAGTTGAACTGTGAACTAGTTTGAAGGAATAATTGTGCAGGCTGATGAAAACTACAAACCACTTCCTCGGATTGCCAACCTTCCTCCAGAAAGAATGCATAGTGGTTCCACTAACAAGCCAAACACACTTAGGGTAGCAAAAATAGACCACCTCCAGCACAAAGAAGCCTTGATTGCATCAGTATTTCACAGGCATTTCTTTGGTAGCACCAGAAACTGGAAAGGGCAATGATGCTTCCAAACACAGCATACGAATGAGTCCCAATTGCCATCTACTCCTGCTTCCCAGAAGTCCGTAACATAACTTTACTCTTTTCACAGTATTTTCCACCCTGGCCCTTACTGAAAACAGTCAGAAGTTAAAATTTTAAAAGGAGCCTAGAAAGGCTCAGGACAAAAAACCATAATTTCTTTTGAACCAAAACCAGGTCCCAGCTCCCTGTGGCCTCCTTGGAAATTCCCAGCCCCTGCTATTTTGGGAGCTTAAGAGAGATGCTAAAGAAGATAGAGGATTCTTGCCTTAAAGAGTCTTTACATTATTACATTAAAAACTACTGTGCTCACAATGCAACAGGGTAGACATACACAAGCCTAAAGATACAGTGTGCACAGTGCTGCTGTTCCTGTGCAAGGGAAAGTAGATCCAAATGCAAGTATCTGCAGCCCTTTGAGTGAAATATCCTCCAGAACAGACACCATATGATACCTGGATAGCTCTGGCGGTTTACACTTGAAAAATGCTAAAGTTTTCAAGTAATGAGGATGGCTGAAAATAATTGTATCACCTGACATAAATAGTTAATGCACAAAGCAGAATTTAAAGATACATTGAGAGTGATTTTAAAGGCTGCAACGGCCAAACATGTCACCTACTAATAAAGCCTACTACCATGTTGTTATTGTATCTTTCCAGGTACATCAATGCTCTGATGTGATCAAGAAAACATCTCAGTTATTTTACGCTTGACTTCTTTTCCTCCGTCAGGCTGTAATTTATGTGTGTCACTAGTGGGTTTGTCTCTGAATTACAGCTCCTGGCTAATTCTGCTTCTGAATGTGCCTGAAGTTCCCACATGATCTAGGGAAACAGTTTCCAAGTGTTGAGGTATCATTTGGTTCCTAGAAATCGAAAGGAAAGTTAGTGCTGAAATCAGCAAGGCAAGGCACCAACTGACTTTTAAAAGAAGAATGGGTAAGATCGTAAAATGAACCTTTCAAACTGTATGTTTTTAGTTTGGATTCAGGCACAGTGCACCCAGTGTCGTTATACCCAGATTCTCCAGCATAGCTGTGGGACATCCTCAGCAAAATAGGGGCAAGTTATAGAGGACCGTGGGAAAACTCCCTCTGCCTGCACTGGAAGTCAGACTGAAGCTTGATCTTAGTTTCATGCAGCTTTTCATGCTAATAGCACGTGCTAGCCAAAGGTTTTCAGCAAGCGTGACGGGGCTCAAGCATAGATGAACTTACAAAGTTTAAGAAAAGAAAAAAGTTCACAGTTGTCATACTTTTAGGACTGAAAGTAAATGGACTCCTATTTTGGCACAGATCTACTGCAAAAATATGTACAGGCTTACACCCCTTCCCTCAAGAAAACTGTAGCTTGAACGTATTTTTCTACGGTGTTGAGTACCAGGCACAACAGTGACACTGGGCACATGTTTATTTCTGCTCCACACAACTCTCATGACTGTCACTATCTGGCATGTGAAATGCTGCCTCCAAATGTGAGACTACAAAGTCACATACCGAATCTCAAGGAAATACCCTCTCTGCTTATTTCAAGATGATCCTGCTGCCTTCACTTCTGCCATTTGAGGATGTCTTGCCTGAATAAGGGATTGCCTTTCGGAGTATCAGTAAGCCTCCAGACAGAGAAGATTTTTCTGTTGCAGTTACTCCACTTTTCAGCAACAAGCTGGAGATCTGCACATAAGCTTGAGTTGTACCTGGAGTAGCTTGTGCTCCCTAAAGCACCTCTCCTAGATTGAATTTTTCCCGAGCAGAGTAGAGTAGCAATTATAAATACCTTATGTCCTTCATTTACTAAAAATGTTCATCAACTAAATGGATTCATAATTCATAATCAAATTTCATTAAAAATTACTCATAATTTCTTCTTTACTTTTCTGGCCTCTGGAAATAAATAAAAGAAATTAGAGAAGGATTTGGAATAAAATTTAGCGGAAAATATGTATTAGATTTTTGGTGGCTTCATTTTTCCCTTCCCTGCCCTGCTCCTGTTTCTGACTACCTACACAGAATATGGTTTGCCAGCAATTTTTAATGCAGATTTGAGTGAGGAAGGCTCTGGTCAAAGGCTACAACAGCTAGGCTAAAGAAGGACTTCCTTGGCCTCTCTGTATAGGCATTATTCATGGAACTAAGTCAGAAACCTACAGCCTTGGGAAAACAAGAACAAAGGCATGCCTGCATTATATTCCATGGAGAACAGGATCTGAGAGAAACTCTAGCAAAGGCTAACATGAAATTTTACAGACACAGTATTGCATCAGTACTGTATATGAATGCAATTGAACGCATAGGAACAGGACAGAAAGACGAGAGAGCCAACCCAGATCTACCAACTACTGATGTTTGGTACAGGCAGAAAAAAATGTTATGTTATATATGTAGAAGCAGACAACCAGCAGCTGAAAGTGAACCAAACGGCTTTTATGTGATTCTCTGACAGTGCTAAACCACCACAGAGTACCCCTGTTGCTTTCTGCAAAGCAGTTTCTGGCCAAATCAGTCATCTAGCTAGGAGACCTGAACTATTTTTGTGTGCAGCATCACCCAGAGCCTTTGCTGAGTCACTTTGCATTTTTCTGTGTCTATCAGCATATTAATAGATATCGGAATTCAATTACTTATTCATGTAGTTGTATTAGCTCAGCATTTCCCAGACTCCTGAGCTTTTGCTGGTAGTCTGCAGGTCTACCCTGCATTCATTCTGCTGCCTGCCTTACATCATTATATGAATTGGTATAATTGCCCAGCAGAGCACTGCCTGGCACGTCTCATTAGCATTCTTTAATTACAGCAGGACTGTAATTAAATGGCATGTCATTTACTTGTAAAAACTATTCACTGTGTATTACAAAAGTGATTATAAACTAATCTCTAAGCTTCAGCTTCAGCTTGGACCTGACATTTTCATAGACATCTATACTTCATTCTGGTAGTTCATGACAACAGACCCCCTTGACTAAGCTGTTGCCTGTTAATAAGCAATCTATCCTTATTCATTATCTCACACTTTATTAAGCATAAGTAAACAAGAGTCTGGGAAATTCTTTTATTGCTTATTTGACTTGTTAGCAAATGTTCACACTAATTTGAGCTATTCTCCTTCTTAGCTCCTACTTGCTGATTCCAGTGACTAAAAGAAAAATTACATTTCAGCTGGACTTATGTAAGTTTTGTAGTACAAATACAAACCAACACGCTCTGCCTCCATATTGGCCCCTCTACCCTAGCTCTCTTGCTGTCCCTTCTCTTTGCAAAGTGATGGCAATGAAGTCCATCTGAAAAAAGACTCTTCCAGGCAATACTTACTCTACTTAACATAGTCTGAGCACACCACCTGGATCAGGGTTCTCAAGGACTCTGCCACAGAAGAGGCAAAACTCCACTTAAACTTGGGGAAAGCAAGAAAAACAGGAGTGGAAAAAAGAGGAAGGGGTTTCTACTGGAATTTGGAATCTGGTAAGCAGGTGTGGGGGAATCATAATTTGAAATCCAAATACTTAAAACTCCGTCTCAGTCTGGTTTGAGAGATCTGAGACCTTTTGTATTACTAGCCCTTTGTATACTCCTGTGCCAAGCAAGCCAGACAACAGACTAAAGTTTTGCCTCACAGTACAAGGCTGAGTTGCACAAAGTCTGTGCTCCTAGTGAATGATCTACAAGGAATCCTGTCATTGCTCCCTACATAAATGTCATCACCTTAAGCTGATCAAATTGGATTGTGTTTTTAGATCTAACATGCTTAAATCCAAAAAGAGTTTCAAAGTGACAGAAGTAAAACAAATACTTTACTGTGTAAGTGCAAAGTCAAGATTACCCAGCTTGGTTTATTAGTGAAAGAAAGAAAAAGTACTACATTCTGTAGGGAGTATATGCCATTTTCCATTTAGGCTGAGGGGAAATGCAGTTAGCCCCAGTAGCTGAATACAGAAATCCTGACTATGAATTAGTTTTTCTCCACCACACTGAACACTGGGCGAAGTGGGAAATATTAACACCATAAATCAATCAGGATTTAGTTTCATGCGCACATAGGAGGTTCAGCACACTAAAGGACTGAAAGGTACCACATCTGTGAAAGATTCGTTTTTATTTTCGTAAGACATGCTTCAGTGTATAACTGCTAGATTGCTGCTAGAAAGGGCAGCTGTGAGAGGAGAAAACATGACAAGCAAAACCACAGATACTGTCTGTAGACAAGCACATCTTCAAGAAAGGATGAAAGAAAATATTCACCTGATTTAAGCCATTAATTTAAAGTAGGAATTGCTAAGCAAAGCACAATGAGAGCATGTTCTCTGTTCCATGAACCACTTCTGGCCTTGAAACCACAAGCAGAATGTTGTATTTTCCCCACTGTGGACAATTTATGGAAAACTCCTCACCTGCTAGACCCAGAATGTTTACATTGCTTTGTAATGCATATTTCCACCAAAATCTTGTTTGTACTGGAGGCCCTATGGCCTTTTCACACAGGAAATTGAAGTATTTCATACAGCTAATAGGAACTGATTATTTAAAGCAGTGACCACCACTTACTGAGATTCATTTCAAGTAAAACAAAGAAATGGGCAGTGATTATTCCACACTACAGTATGAAAGAAATCCTGCAAAGCTGAGTAATGCATTTTACTAATCAGCGTTCTTCTCCCCAAAATATTATCACTATAAAAGTCTCAGTTACGATAACTGAACTGATCAACTCCCACAGGAAACATGAACACACCCTTTCAGCACAGCATTTGATAGAAGAACAGATAACAAGGGGGAAAAAGAAATATGGGAAATAATTAAAAAAAAAGTCCTTTTACCTGCTCTTTTATTTATTGTAAGGTGTGCTACTCTACTCTGTATAAACCATTTTTAAAGCAAGAAACACTGAAATCTGTTGCTGAGCCAAAAAAATTCTACAGCAGGCTTCAGCTGTGACTCATGCACAGATGCACAGACACTGCAGAAGCTCTTGGTTAATGCATCTAAGTCATCTTTGGAGTTAGCACAAACTGACAACAGGAATGATGACTAAAATTAAAAATTGTACTACAAAAGTAATGTCAGAATAGAAGAAAGTAGTTTAATACACTGACTTCTGTCAGGCCAGCTGTGGGTGAAAGTCAGCTAACAAAAGAACATTTTAGCTGGTCTTTTAAAAGTGGTTTCTCTATAAAACTCCATTGTTTCATCTTGCGATTCCTAAATAATGCTGTGAGAATGACAGGTTACAATGCTGCAGAATTAATGGACTTCTACCAGCAGGACATCCTTCCCTTTCTCCTCAGGAAAGAGGGGCACTATTTTGCTTGGCATATGAAAACACTGAAGACAGCAGCCAAATTGCACATTTAATTTCCATTTACCACAGGAGTCAACAGAAATCTCTGAAAAGGAAAAACATAAAACTTACTTTTTTGCCTCTTTTTCCTAATATTTTGCTAGTGACTAGTAAAACAGTAACCCCATCTCCATCAGCAGATTAATTTCATAAAACAGCAGTGATTTCATAATTTGTATTCTGGCAGGGATGAAAGTATGGCAAGAACAAGAAAAACATTTCAAAGATGTCAAAGCGGATATAAGTAACATGCACTTTATATTGAAAACTATATTCCAGAAATAAATGGGTTATTGCATCCATTAAGTGTCCTAGGTAGTCTGAAACCATTTGGTAGGGTCTCCTTGTCTTCTGTGCATCCTCCTGTCTCAGATGTTGGGCTAACAGCTGCTACATAGGTATTTAAAATCCTGGTCTCAAGGGCTAATGCACTTATTTATTGTTGGCCAATGATGTAGTCATCTGGTGGCAAGAACTATGACAAAGTGCCAGGTTTTGGGACACTAATTTTGGATGTTCTTAAATACCAACATACTATAAAATATTGTTGCTTTGCTTGAAATATTTTAGCCTGGAGAAGAGGAGGCTCTGGGGAGACCTTATTGTGGCCTTTCAATACTTAAAGGGGGCTTATGAGAAAGATGGGGACAGACTTTTTGCCAAGGCCTGTAGTGATAGGACAAGGTGTAACGGTTTTAAACTAAGCGAGGGTAGATTTAGATTAGATATAAGGAAGACTTTTTTTACTGTGTGGGTAGTGAGACACTGGTACAGGTTGCCCAGAGAAGCTGTGGATGCCCCCTCCCCGGAAGCGTTCAAGGCCAGGTTGGATGGGGCTTTGAGCAACATGACCTAGCGGAAGATGTCCCGGCCCACAGCAGGGGCGTTGGACTAGGTGATCTTTAAAGGTCCCTTCCAACACAAACCATTTTGTGATTCTATGAAATTGCCAAAATATTCTTACGAAATTACAAAATAAAACATCAATTCATCTCTATTCGGGCACAAATCCATAGTACTATTGAAGGCGAAGGTCCACCCAGGTAGGGCAACTAAGAAAACCATTCTTCTGATTTAAAACTGATCTTTAGAGGAGAAACTGTTCTTTCACTTGTCTGGACAGCATCTAGCATGCAAGTGCTATCACACCACAAACAAGTGATACAACCCACAAGCAAAAGGACAAATTTAATGTAATCACTGACAGGTATGTCTCCAGGGCAGCCTTAGGATTACATCTTCTTTTCAGATTGTGCTCCATTTTATATAAACTTCACCGTAAACAGGCGTTAGACAAACCATACACTATGTAATCAGCCCCTTGGTTATCACAGTTGGGGTTCCATGTTTTTTGCCCAAAAGCGTCCTGTGGGCTCAGGCTTACAGTAATCAGCCCAGATCCCCCAGTTTCTAAGAGGTCCAACAGTCCATACCATTATACTCAAGGTGCAGGGGGCCCTACACACTCTTAAGGCAGCCCAATTTCAATTCTTCGAGGCTGTTGTTAAGAGGAAGCAGTGATCTGCTTCCAGCTGAAGAAACGTTTAATTGAATCTTTCAGGTATTATGCAAGAAAGCCAATAATTTCCAACCCTGTAATTATTGTTATTTGTTCAGCTCATTCACAGTTCTTTTTATAAAAAAGCAGGCTTCAGTTCCAGCTGCCTGTTGCACAGATGCACACTGGCAGGTGTCAAAAGCAAGGGAACTGAAGAAAGAAAAGGACTGCCTGGACCAAAGAATTCAGAATAACTCTGCTACCAGAAAATTACTACTCCACAGAGGAGTTTCCTGGGACTATAAAAATTAGAGATTTAAAAGCTGTATTTTATATATAAATCAAGGCTGTCTTTGTGTTTATTATTTCATGTAGTTTTTTGTAGTTTTAAACCAACAAAGAAAGACTATTTTTGTGCCTAAAGTCAGAACAATTCCATCACTGTCAAGTTAGAAGAAGTGATTACAAACTGAGAAGGAAGCTGTTACTGTTTGGGAGCGAGTAAGTCATCAGCTGAGTAGTCTTATCCCAAGACTATGAAAAACCCTGAAAAGATAAGATGAAGAGCCAAGCACCTAGGCGGGAGTGAGAAAGTATGACTCCAGAAAATGTGAATATTGTTACACTGAACCCCATGGTAATGTTCACTCCACCACTAAGTGCAGTAAATTTCCAGTTTAATAACAATTAGTGATTAATTAAGGGTGAGCAAAAGCACACCCTTCTATCAGACTGTTTCAGCAACATTGTATGAATTCAGACAAGACTGTAAGACTCAGAAAGAGAGCACAACTCTTATGAAGCTGTCTATTGAAACAATACGGCCTATGAACGAAAAGAATATCCTTTCCTTGGGCTTCAACTATTAACAGCACAGATCAGGCAGACCTTAAATGTTCACACACCTTACCCTGAAAGTGAATTGCAGTTGCTGGGAGACACATTAAAGCGAAAAAAAAGACGACAATGTTGAGAACCAGCTTTAATAAAATGAAGAAAGGATGACAGCTTCCATCAAAATGGCATTTATGCACCACTGGAAAACCTTTAACTTATCAAAACCCAATTTATCAAGTTAGCTTTGTTCTGCCTTACATCTGTTCTCTAAGTAACAGAAACATTCAAGGCAGTACATAAATCTATGGTGTATTAAAGAGGGTATGCTATAAGAGAAGTTAAGGGAAAGCCATTTCACCAGCACTAGCACTTCCATGTAAAATGCTAGACGCTGGACCTGCAAAAAACTTAACTATATTAACAGGTTTTAGTTCAATACACAGTATTCATAACGTCATCAGCACAAGGATTCAGATTTCAGACTTTTTTCTTTAAATCTCAAATGAGGTTTCTTGTTCAAAAACCACTCAAACACTTGTCTCCATGTCTTTTGGCACTTAAATGACCTGATTTTTGTGCTTCGCACTTCTGAAAAATCAGGACACTTATTTGCATTCACGAGTAACAATACAGATGTCCGTTCCCCCACTTTCGTAGAGACAGAGGCTCTCATTTGTAGCGTACAAGGAACACTGGGGACTGAGATTACAAGACTACTGTTAATCCTGCTTGATATTAGACAAGCCACTTCTCCCCGCAGAAGCATTATTACTTTGGCAATAAGTTTGCCCAACTGTTTGCTGGATTGCAGAAGTGGAGTTATTATCAGCCCCTTGATTACTCTGCAGATGTTTTAAATTTATTGCTACCCAGCTTAATGTTCCCTAAATTAACTGTTTTCAAAGTCTTTACAAACACAGTTCAGCGATTAGAATACAGCATATAATTACTCTTTTTAATAAAAATAAATATTAGAAGAGAGAGTGCTTTCTTAACCAGACTATGACTCAAAAGGAAAACACTTTTAGTCAAAGGACTGAGAGGTTCATTATGTAAATTAAACTATTCAAATGTTGTAACAGGAGTACGTGTAAGATTTGCAGCAAGTCTAGCTTCTTAAGTCAGTTAAATGCATTCTACCAGGCAACATGCCTCCTTAAGCATTTGCTTCAAACTTAAGCACAAAACACAGCACATGCTTAAGTGCTTTGCAGCAGTTTCTACCACTGGTGTGTAATTCACAAAAGGAAACTCATACAATATAGCACTGATACAGCAGTAACCTACTGAAGCATGACACATTTCCTGCACAAATACAATATTTCATTCCATTATTTTTGCTGTAAGGTTGCAGAATATCCTAAACCAGACAAGGAACAACTACCTATACTAACAGTGCTTGGGCAACTTCGTTGCCTCGTAACCTCAACTACAGGACAAGGAAACAAAATACATAGCTGCTGCTTTCAAAAGTGAAGAAAGATGGGAGACAAAAAGTTAGGACAAATTGCCACAGGCAGCCAAGTACCTTTGTTTTGGACAAGTCTTCCGTCCTTACCTCGGCAAATGCATCTTTCATGAGCACTGAATCCATCTTAAACAGAAAGGGCTGGTGTTTGACTCAACTCTTTATCAACACAAAATTATACATGTAAAGCATTATACTTTTGAACATTAACCAACTAGTTAAAACAGAATTTTCATACATCCACTTTCATGGCAAACTGAGATGTTTCCTGAGGCAAGGAATCTATTTAACATAAGTGCAAAACAGTTTTTTCAGTTGTGCTGGCTCTCAACAGCAACTGCATGCTGAGCAACTGGGTTCTACCACAGTTCTCAACTGTCTTCCATCACAGAAGGAACTAGACGAAAAGGTTGCACCTCTTCTAGCTCGTGTTCCCAACTCATATGTCTCAACACCTAGGTGAGAGGTTAAACTGAACTACAAAGTTAAGTTGCCGTTTCTAATCTGAATTCCTTGACTGTGTAAAGTGAATTTGAAAATTGAACCACTTAATTGGTGTAGCACCCTTCACATTATCACTCCTCCATCCTTTCTTAATTCAAGGGATCACCAAAACTCCTTCTATTGCAAAAACTCATGCAGCTCAGATGACCTTGGCACTCCCCTGTCTTCACTTTTCATCAGCAATCCTGAGAGCCTTGATGCTCTGCACTCCTTTAATTGCTTCTCTGAAGCCATCCAGTTCTACTGGGAAGATACATATTGTATCAGGAAATTTTGCAGGGCTATCCAGTTGCTGTTGCAGGGCTACGATCTTGCTGGGATCACAGAGACACGGTGGGATGACTTGCATGACTGGAGTGCTGCAATGAAGGGATATAGGCTCTTTAGGAAAGACAGGCCAGGAAGACAAGATGAAGTGGTGGAGTTGCCATTTGCGTAAGAACACAGCTGGAATGCATGGATGTCTGCCTTGGGATGGACAATGAGCCAACTGAGAGCTCATGGGTAAGGACTAAAGAGATGAAAGGTATGGGTGACATTATAGTCAGCTATCAGCTATAAGCCACCTGACCAGAAAGAAGAAATGGATGAGACCCTCTATAGACAGCTAGAAGCAGCTTCACGTTCACAGGCCCTGGTCCTCAATATCTACTGGAGGGACAACACAGCAGGACATAAGCAATTCAGGAGGTTCCTGAAGACCATCGATGACAACTTCCTGACTCAAGTGATAGAGGAACCAATGAGGAGAGGTGACCATGAGATATTGGAGTTCAGGATCCTGAGATGAGGGAGCAGGGCAAAAAGCAAGCACAATGCTGGACTTCAAGAGAGCAGACGTTGGCCTCTTCAAAGATCTGCTTGGCGGAGTCTGATGGGATAAGGCCCTGGAGGGAAGGGGGGCCCCAGGAAAGCTGGTTAATATTCTAGGGATCACCTCCTCCAAGCTCAAGAGTGGTCCATCCCAATGAATAGGAAGTCAGGCAAAAATGCCAGGAGGCCTGCATGGATGAACAAGGAGCTCCTAGCAAAACTCAAACACAAGAAGGAAGCATACAGAGAGTGGAAGTGCAGACAGGTAACCTACTAGAAATACAGAGACACTGTGCAAGCATGCAGAGATGCAGTTAGAGAAGCCAAAAGCCCACCTGGAATTGAGTCAGGCCAGAGATTTCAAAGGCAACAAGAAGGGCTTCTATAAGTACATGGGTGAAAAAAGGAAAGCTAAGAAAAATGTGAGCCCAGTGCTGAATGGGATAGGGGCACTGGTGACACAGGACATGGAAAAGGCTGAGGTCCTGAATGCCTTCTTCACCTCTGTCTTTACTAGCAAGATTGTCCTTCCAGGACATTTCGGGGAATGGCTGGAACAAGGAAGATGTGTCCTTGGTTGAAGAGGATCAGGTCAGGGAATATTTAAGCAAACTAGACATGCACAAGTCCATGAACACGATGCACCCACAAGTGCAGAGGGAGTTGAAGATATCATCATGAGGCCACTCTCAATAATCTTTGAATACTCACGGCAACTGGGAGAAGTGCCCAAAGACTGGAGGAAAGCAAAAGTCACTCCTATCTTCAAGAAAGGCAAGGAGGAGGAACCAGGGAACTACAGTACCGTCAACCTCACCTCGATGAAGTGATGGAGCAACAGATATTGGAAACGATTTCCAGGCACAGGAAGGACAAGAAAATCATCATGACTAGTCAGCATGGATTCATCGAGGGGAAGTCATGCTTGACCAACCGGATAAACTTCTATGACAAAATAAATGACTGGCTTGGTAGATGAGGAGAGAGCAGTGCATATAGTCTACCTTGACTTCAGCAAGGCTTTTAACACCATCTTGGATGAGCAGACAGTGAGGTGGATTGCAAGCTGGGTGAGCAGCCAGTCCCAGAGAGTGGTGGTGATCAGTGGAACAAAGTCTAGTTGGAGGCCACTAACTAGCAGTGTACCCCAGCGGTCACTATTTGGTCCAATCGTGTTCAAAATCCTAGAGCATCTCTCATGAGGAAAGGCTGAGAAACCTGGGGCTGTTTAGTCTGAAGAAGAGAAGGCTCAGGGTGGTAATCTTACCAACGTGTACAAATACCTGAAGGGAGGGTGTAAAGATGGAGCCAGATTCTTTTCAGTGGTGTCCAGTGACACAACCTGTAACACAGGAGGTTCCCTCTGAACATCAGGAAACACTTTTTCACTGTGAGGGTAACCAAGCACTGGCACAGGTTGCCCAGGGACATTGTGGAGTCTCTGTCCTTGGAGATACTAAAAAGCTCTCTGGACGCGGTCCTGAGCAATGGGATCTAGGTGAACGTGGTTGAGCAGAGGGGGGTTGGACCAGATGACCTCCAGAGGTCCCTTCTAACCTCAACCATTATGATTCTGTGATATGTTGAAATTTACTTAAAAAGAGGAAAGACACTCCACTGTATTTCCCCTCTTTTTATTATTCTGATTTCTTCCAAAAATAGCATAACAATGTACTTGCAAATGAATTTTGATACAAGAAATCTGACAAAACTAGCTTTGATGCACACAAATTTCAATGAAACATTTCAGCACTTCTAAAGTGTCGGCATTTTTCAGCTAGTTTCATGAGTACTAATTCTAGCAGACAAGAAAGAGTCTTGTTTTCTTAATTTCAGCAGCAGAACTGACTGTGATTCTTCTGCTTTGGTGAAGGTTATAGGTGTTCTTCTATACAACAATAAAAAAACCCAGGAGTCACGGAGGGAAGAGTATGACCTAATTACAGGGGGAAGGCAATACAACTACAAACTCAAATAACTTGAACAGTTAACTTTGTAACAGAAATGTTCGTTCCTAGGTTTATTATAACTTCTCAAAATACTCAGGTACCATCATAATTTCATCTCTATGTAAACTACACTAGCCAACAGCAGCAAACAGCTACTGTTAGCCCAAGAAGGAAGAGAAAAAACATGAAGTACCCACGCCCTCTCAGTAGTGGGTGGCTACAAGTACGTGGAAAGCAGAGCAAACACCGTGTCAGAAATCCCTAAGCCAGCTCTAAGAGACTGACGGGCAGTTAAGATGGTAGTTAGGCACAGTTCTGCCTATTGATATCATTAGATTACATTCCCAAACAAAATATTTGGCTCTAATCTGGGGATTGTTATCCACATGTACCTGGGTGTGTACACACATACACAGCCCTCTCTCCCAGAGTGAACTTCTAGTATCCTCAAATGTTATACAGGCTCCCCTTTTAGTTCATGATCCAGTACGTGACCATGTTCCTAATGCCTTAAGGACTGCGATGAGGTCCCCATCACCACCAACAGCTCATCCTTCTGCCAAGCCCATTTGGAATTTTATGAAACAAGTGAGAAACACATCCTAAGATCTGTCTAGTAAGTTTCAGGAGACATTAAAACTACCAAAAAGTTAGTCTTTAATACAATAGAAAATGTTCATTAATCTAAGTTCAGCAGCAGTTATTGATTACCCCATAATCATATTTGGAAAAACAATGTAAAGATTTAAAACTTCAGAAATTCAGTTCTTTCAGAGCAGTTTTGTACAGAACAAACTCATTTAATCTTGAAAGCACCATGAAGTGACACTACATATCAGCAAGCACAAAAACCAAGAACATCATGGGACTTTACCACAAAAACTATACCTTGAATACCACTAAGGTAGATTTACACTGCAGGCTTGAGCACAGCACAGAGGTACTCAGACTGACTCAGATGTTATTTGCCACTTAGCTCTGCATGCAATGTAGACATACCCTATATGTCTGAATATATCTCATTATGAATTAACTTAGCTCTGCAGTACAATATTTAGGCCCTCATTCTGCACCATCGATATCAACAGTCATTTTTCTATCAACTTCAGAAAGTGCAGGGTCAGGCTTGTGATCACAAACATACTTCTACTAACAAAACATTTGTTTCTAACATGAAGTTGTGTCAAGTTCAAACATGAGTTTTGAGAGCATGCAGATTGCTTACAAATGCTTAAAAAGACTGGTTCAGAATCTTTCTTATATATACACACACAAGTCCATCTGTCACAGACAGGCAATGTAACTCAGAATCATGAGCTTGCTCTAGTTTTTGGTAGTGTCCTGCACACTTCTGATAATTAAAAAATAAAAAATAAAAAAATAGTTGCCACAATGGATTTCTGACCATTCCAACTTGCACATGGATATGATCTCTTCTTGCTGCATCCAGTACGTGAAGTTTCACAGTTGCTTCTCAAATGCAAATACCAAGTAAATACCTAAAAACGAAAATGGAGTAAAGTTTCAGTTTCCTCTGCCACTTGATTAAGCTTTCAAAATGTAAACAGGTTGATGCTCTGCCCAAACCACCTGTTAGCAGGTTACTGAAATTATAAAAACTGCTATGGTTTCCCAATGAGTAACTCTAGCATTCAATTCCAGCATGGTTTTAGATATGTTTTCACAATAGAGCTAAGAATGCACAAAAGCAAAACATTTTAAATACTGCTGATAAGGTTAAGGCAACGCTAACTTCAGTTAATGACATTACTGAAATGTGAATGTAATGCATAAATTACTATGCTATTCTACGCATAATTAACATTCACTGGTACATAAAAAGTCATATGCAACTAAGTTTAAAAACTCCTTCATACAAGCAGTAATGGACAATTCGAGGTGAAATGATCAACTTCATTTTTAATTAAAAAGTGAATAAACTCAGGGTAAAAAATTATTAATTTTGTTCTTTTAAAATATCACAGACAAAGAAGAAATATTTACAAATGCTAGATTTGTAATTTTCTCATTTTCTCAACTCCAGAACAGTATGATTCTAGAAATGGATACTCATACAGTCCACACCAGCACCCTTGGGAAATACTTATTTGGCATATAATCAATGCCAGCTATGTCAGAAATTCTTATGCTTCATACCAGACAGGTAAGTTAAACCAGTTTCTTGACACTGTGACTCTAATTAAACATTGATGGATTTCCACTTGAACTCAGCTTTTGTTTTAATGGATGAGGTGCCATAGCTACATTGCAAATCTTTCAAGACAAGCCTCAGTGATAAAGCAAAGTTAAGTTCCATGTAACGAGCAAGCTGTGCTTACGCCCTAACTATCAGAAGCTCTGTACTCCAAATTTCTCTGAAAAAAGAGACTACTTAGAAATACAGTCATCACTGAACTTTTAAACGTACAAAAAGCCCCTCTCAATTAGATTAATAGTCTACATGATACTTTTACATTGCTGGAATTAATGTCTATCTTATGATTTGTACCTTTAAAAAATAGATAATGATTTAAGAAAGCAAACACCTTAACTAAAGATTTTTTCATTCATGAATTGAACAGCATTTTTTGTTTGTTTGTTTTTAAGCTACTAACATAACCAGTATAATGGTCTGCAAAAATGCAAATGCTGGTTGGCTGCAGTTACACAGGAGTTAGAAATAATCTCTCTGGGAGTCAATTTTTTTATCCTTAGAATTCTCAGTCTCATATCTGAGTTGTATTAAACTCAACATTGGAAAAAAATGATGTCAGAAGTTTTCAATGGCACATGCTCACAAAATTTCAAAACATATTTAACAACAGTGTATCCTTTTCGGTGTCTGAGGCACTGACTTTTTTCTCCTCCTTTTATAAAACATTCAAATACCTCTTCACCATCCATGCTTTAATTGCTTCTTCCTGAAACATGTATCACTACAGGCAAAGCGTAAAGCTTCAGTCCCTGTCTTCCCAAAACAGATTTGTATTATTTTTGATGAATGTATGTCCCAACTGGAGTTTTTCTAGTTGAGTGATAACAGTGTAATATCCAAGTGTACCAAACATAAGTATAGTATTTAATCCTCTAACACTAGCAAAATAATCCTTTAACACTGGCATCCTCTTTTCATACATCCTAAGTAAGGCTTCCCCAAACTATTTTAGCCCAAAAGTTTGCGTGCTAGAAGCTACTTAAATAAAGCAAAATTTCAACCTATTTTATGCATTTCCCTGCCAATTTCTTGAGACGTGCGCACTACATAATCTATACATAGACATTTGAATTACACAAATAATAAAATCTTGTTATATTTAAAATTTGGATTTTCTTCCACAACCAACAGGCTATTTTACACACCTTCCATAGTAGTCATTCAGTCAATACTGAGTTTTCAAAACAATACTTACTTGTTGCTTCCCATTCAGATTTACTCAAGGTTCCCTAGAAGGGGACAAAAAATCCAAAAACACAGTTACAACAAAAAATGAGGAATCAATAATACATCAATTTAACTCAGAATAATCAATCTTTCACAGACCAACTTCTAACCACACACTGGCTGGCAATTTAGGAACTATAACAGCATTACTGTAGATCACGAATACTTATAACTCAAATAACTAGGATGGTAGGGAATTGGAACACCCCAGAAAATGGAACATGCCTAAATTACACAGCTATAGGAGAATAGGACAACAGTCTGTTGGGCTGGATGAGTCTGTAATGCAGAGCATGCTGCGTCCATTACCACACATCAGTGGAACTTGACCTGGCTCAAGCTGCTCTCCAGCCTGAGATGCCCAACACTTGTGCAGAAGTCAAGAGGAGGCCCTATATCACGGTGCTGCCACCTTCCCCGGGAATACTGTCTGCCTCCACCTAACACCTCACTGCAGCCCACAAAAACTCTATTTGCAAGAGACTAACTCCCAACCCAGCTCACACACTGTGAAAAAACAGCCTGCCTTGCAGCCTAGGAAACCTACTCCCACCTCAGCCTTTCGGATGAAAGCGGGGCAAGTGCACAAGTAAAAAGCTGCTGCCATTTACCCTACCAATTAAGAAGCATGAGGTAACAACAAGAAGCTGGTTTTCTGCTCTGCCAACTCCATCCCGTTCCAGTGGGTCCTCACTAGGGGCATGATTTAGCCCATATGCTACCCACTGACCAAACGATTCATCTTTTAAAATTCTAGTGAAAAAAGGCTTGTTCAAGCAGATTTCTTCTTTGCCAGGTGACACAGCACCTGTGCCTTAAGCTTATTTCTTAAAGCTTAAGAAAGCTTATTCTTAGCTTATCTTAAAGCTTATCTTAAGCTTTCTTAAGCTTATTTCTTAAAAGAAGCATTTTTCTTTTTAAAATTTTTAGATTTCAAATACCGAGAACAGCTTACTTTTCCTTCTTGATGTAGGATTTTTATATATACAGTAAAAGGAATACATTTTCAAGAATTCAGAACATAAACAGTAGATAAATCAATGATTAAAAAAAGAAAAATCCATGTGAAAAAATTCAAGCTGACCAGCCTCACACTATATCTATGACAATGAAACAGAATGCCATCTATCAGTAACTGCATATGATTTTACTAAAACTACAATCTTTACTCAAACTAGTCTCCAGTTTCAGTTCTCTCTTGTCAAAGAGCCTCAACACATAAAAAAGTCCTAAAGTTCAGACTGAAAGAGGCAACGTTGCTTATCAGCAACCATTCAGCATGAATAGTTAGGCTAAACCAAGCCTTTGCAAGGTTTCCATCCAGCCTGACTCCCCAAATGCACAGACAGAAGCAAGCACACAGCTATATGCTACCCTGAATAGCTAGCCTGGCCACAGATGGAGAGGCAATAGCCAAATGGCAGCAGTTCCTGGGGAAAAATGACAGCAGACATAGCTGTCCTCCTGCTTGCTTCCCAGGAACAGCAGCTGTGCAGGCTCCTGTCCATCATGCACCCAACTCTGAGACCAATACAGAAGAATGAAAGGCTGGGAGGGGACCAGCTGCAGACATCTACAACATTGCCATATACTGTTAGGACAATGGGAGAAAGAAAAACCCTTTTTATAAAAAACATGAGAAAGACAGCAAGCTCAGAAAGGTTGCATGTGCATTAGAAGACAGGACTAGAAGCAGAAAACAACATATTTAATTGGACCACTGATCTAAAATCTAATATGACCTCTGTTAAAGGTGGTTCAGTATTCTTTTATTTCTGAAGTCATAAATCAAGCTGCCAAAACAGGAGAAATGCAGAAAAATATATGACAGGATGGCAGACTAAGTTTTGTACAAAGTAAGATTACAATCATCACAAAGAAAGTTTCTTTTCATTCCAGAATGTGAACAGAATATCATATTTAATAAAATGGAGGGCAGAAATATATGGATTTAGTTTTATGCACATAGGACTAGTCTAATTCTAGGAGCTCTGTTAAAAAAAAAAAAATGAAGGCACAGCAGATTTCAAAAAGTAGCATTTACAGAACTTTAATAAAATCGGCCGAGAAGTGAGCTGGATCTTCTTCACCCAAAAAGACAACAGAAAAACAATGTTTAAGATTTCAAATACATACAGTATTATGGAGCAAGTTTTCAACTCTCTTGTCAGAGCATTAGAAGAAGAAAACTAAAGCTTTAAATCGGTAGTGTGAAGATCCAGAAACATAAGAAAATTCTTCAAATTAGGAAGAGTTATGTTAGAACAGCTGCCACGGAAGATGGCAAAACATCCTTTCCCTTTTACATTGTTACAAATTTCTTAAGAGCTACCAAATTAAGTGAACTTGATTCTTTGAGTACAGGGTATAGATTAGATGAACTCCTCAACCCTGCAGCTCTACAAATTTTCACATGCATAAAGACATTCATACCAATTTCATTGCAGCTGAAATGAAGAAGGCACCATGTGTTTGAAAGATCAGGACCTCAATTTTGGACACCATTTGTTCTAGTGAAGTAAGAAGGAACTTACCAATGGTAATTTCGCCTTGCCATCTTTGATGAACTCTTTCGCATGCTCATAATCGTCAGGTTTATCAGAAACAAGCCTAGAATCACCAAATGTAGAATATGGCTGGACAACAGAGAAAAAAAAAAGAAAATATATTAATTGCATAGTAAGATACATCAATCACATTGGTCAAGGGTTTGTCACAACATAGCCCAGAACGGAGGTCAGTAATTATTAAAAGGATCTTAAATTTAGATCTCTCCTTTATAGCACCTATAAGATCAGGTCTGATATTCCCTACTTGCCAGAAAATCCGACACCCAGGATTTATAAGTTAACTTTTATCCTTATGTCTCCAAAACAGGGGAAACAGAGTAACTTGTCGTGGTTTAACCTGGCAGGCAGCTAAACACCACACAGCCACTCACTCACCGTCCCCATCCCCCTCAGCAGGATGGGGGAGAGAATCTGAAGGGCAAAAGTAAGAAAACTCGTGGGTTGAGATAAGAACAGTTTAATAATTAAAATAATAATAATGATAACAACAACAACAACAGCAGCAACAACAGCAATATTGTAATGAAAAGGAAAACAACGAGAGAGAGAGAGAGAGAGAGAGAAAGAGAAGGGAAAAAAAAAAAACCACTCAAGTGATGCATCTGCTCACCACCTGCCGACCGACACCCAGCCAGTCCCCTGGCAGTGATGGCTGCCCCCCCGGCCAACTGCCCCTATACTGAGCATGACGTCATATGGTATGGAATAGCCCTTTGGCCAGTTTGGGTCAGCTGTCCTGGCTGTGCCCCCTCCCCTCTCAGCTTCTTGTGCACCTGGCAGAGCATGGGAGGCTGGAAAAGACCTTGACTAGTGTAAGCACTACTTAGCAACAACTGAAACATCAGTGTGTTATCAACATTATTCTCATCCCAAATCCAAAACACAGCACTATACCAGCTACTAGAAAGAAAATTAACTCTATCCCAGCTGAAACCAGGACAGGAGGATGGCTGCTGGGTTGGATGGTTTGTTTAACCACCTGGTTTTTGACAGCCCTGAGCATAAACCACTTTCTGGGACCATCATTTTGCTGGCTGTGTGCTAGTGCTAACATGTTGACTGTGTCACTTGAGCTCTCTGCTCTCTTCCATGGTAGATTTTTCAGTGGTCATGTTTTCAGTCATAGAAGTAAAATCCCCCCTATTAGAGGAATGTCATGTGTTTTGTGGTCTGAGAAGAAAGAGAATGAATTGACATGTGACTTCCTGATGTACTCTCCTCGATTTCCTTTATCCCAGCTGAAACCAGGACAAACTATAAAAATTATTCTCCGTATACAGCTTATTATGAGTATTACCTAGACATACCCTCTTTTAGAACAGCAACTGAACAAACCAGCATCTCTTAAGCAGAAGTACTAAGAAATGAGCAATTGTAAGATTTCAAGCAGAATGCTTAAAATGCTTTAATAACACAGAGGAGCCGCAACCGAAGTATACAACTGATTCTTCAAAACTAATACATACTTATTAAGGATCCCAGTTACTGCATAATGGTCTGTACTTAATGCAGTCCTCAATCGTAAGTGGCCACTAATTTAAGACAACTGTCACTTTCAGAATCACAGAATTGTTTAGGTTAGAAAAGACCTTTAAGATGACCGAGTCCAACTGTAAACCTAACACTGCCAAGTCCTCCACTAAACCATGTCCCTAAGTGACACATCTACACATCTTTTAAATACCTCTAGGGATGGTGACTCAACCACTTCCCTGAGCAGCCTGTTCCAGTGCTTGAAACCCTTTTGGTGGAGAAATTTTTCCTAATATCCAATCTGAACCTCCCCTGGCGCAACTTGAGGCCATTTCCTCTTGTCCTATTGCTTGTTACTTGGGAGAAGAGACTGACACCCACCTTGCTACAAACTCCTTTCAGGTAGTTGTAGAGAGCCACAAGGTCCCTCTGTTCAGCCAGGCCGGTCTTCCTCCCCGCTGGCTTGTCTTTCGGCACATGGGGACGGCCTGCTCCTGTGCCTTTAAGATTTCCTTCTTGAAGAATATCCAGCCTTCCTAGACTCCTTTGCCCTTCAGGACTGCCTCCCAAGGGACTCTGCCAACCAGCCTCCTAAACAGGCCAAAATCTGCACTCCAGAAGTCCAAGGCAGCAATTCTGCTGACCCCCCTCCTTATTTCTCCAAGAATCAAAAACTCTATCATTTCGTGATCGCTATGTCCGGGATGGCCTCCAACCATCACATCACCCACAAGTCCTTCTCTGTTCACAAACAACAGGTCCAGCAAGGTGCCTTCCCTAGTTGCCTCACCCACCAGCTGTGTCAGGAAGTTATCTTCCACACACTCCAGGAACCTCCTAGACTGCTTCCTCTCTGCTGGATTGTATTTCCAGCAGATATCTGCTAAGTTGGAGTCCCCCACAAGAACAAGGGCTAGCGATTGTGAGACTTCTCCCAGCGGCTTACAGAATATTTCATCTGCCTCTTCATCCTGGTTGAGTGGTCTATAACAGACTCCCAACATGGTATCTGCTTTGTTGGCCATCCCCCTGATTCTTACCCATAAACACTCAACCCTACTGTCACCATCATCAAGCTCTAGACAGTCAAAACACTCCCTAACATACAGGGCTACCCCACCGCCTCTCCTTCTTTGCCTATCCCTTCCGAAGAGTTTATAGTCATCCATTGCAGCACTCCAGTTGTGCGAGTCATCCCACCACGTTTCTGTGATCAGTTTTCCTGCTGCACGATGGCTTCCAGCACCTCCTGTTTGTTGCCCATGCGCTGCATGCATTGGTGTAGATGCACTCCAGTGGGGTTATTGTTCCCACCACCTTTTTTATGGGGGAAGCCCTAATTCCTACGTGACCATTCTCAGGTGCTTCCATGGTTTCTAACACATCAATAACCCTTGTGACTTTGCTGCCGCATGGATCTCCACCCCTGCCTCCACTGAGACGGCAGACTGAAGGACCTCACTAGCACACGGCCCCTCAAACACTGGCGTACTGCCCCCAGGCTTGTCTCTAATGAGCCTGGTTTTATCCCTTTCCCCCTTCAAATCTAGTTTAAAGCTCCTTCAATGAGCCCTGCTAACTCCCGTACAAAGATCCTTTTCCCCCTTTCAGAGAGGTGTACCCCATCTGTTGCCAGCAGGCCTTGTGACGTGCAAACCATCCCATGATCAAAAACCCCAAAATTCTGCTAGTCACACCAGGCTCGGAGACAGTTATTGATCTGCTGGCTCTTCCTGTTTCTTCCCTCATCATTCCCTGCAACTGGAGGGATAGAGGAGAACAGTACTTGTGCTCCTGATCCCTTAACCAGTCGTCCCAAGGCCCTGAAGTCTCTCTTGATTGCCCTCAGACTTCTTGTTGCAACTTCATCACTGCCTACCTGAAAAATCAATAATGGATAATGATCTGAGAGCCGTACCAGGGTAGGAAGCTTTCTCTTCACATCTTTAACCCAGGCCCCAGGGAGGCAGCAAACTTCCCTAAGAAGCAGATATCTGCATATCTCCAGTCTGCACATTGGGTCTTCTGTTCCCTTCAGGAGGGAGTCTCCTATGACAATGGCCCGTCTTTTTTTATTTATGGAAGCAGTTTTGACACAGAGCGTAGGCTGACTTAACCTCGGCAACACTTCTAAGCTAGGTGAACCATCGTCCTCGTTGTTCGGTTCCACTTGCAGAGCCTCATGCCTATTACGCAAGGACACCTGGGAAGGTAGAGCAGTCACAGAGGAGACATGCCTGCTGCACCAGGCAGGAACTTGTCGCCATTGCCCCCTATCCCTTAAGTCACTGTGTTCAGCCAGGCGGAGAGAGGATAGGGAATCCTCTATATCATGCATCCTGTCTGCCTGACAGGCCTGTCCCAGGGTAGGTAGGTTGCGATTCCAGTAGTCTCTCTCTCTCTCGCATTCCCTGATACTCCAAAACCTACTGACCTCCTCCTGGAGCTCTGTCACTAAGCAGAGGAGTTCCTCTACCTGGGCACACCTCCTACAGGTGTGCTCGCTGCTGCTGTCCAATATTGGCGTAAGAGCAGAGCACACCCTGCACCCTGATACCTGGGTGGCAGCAGGTTCCCACCAGAGCTCTGAAGCTGCATCAGTCATGGTGGGTGCAGAGCTTAGAGAGGCCATAGCTTTCTGCCGGGTGGATACCGTTGCTCCCTGGTTGAGCTGGCAGAGCTTCAGCGCCCTTTCTGCACACCCTTCCATGCAAACTGCTGCGCAAACTGCCGCGCCATGCCCTGTTTGCCAGCTCTGTTTGCGGCACTCCTGGTCACTAGTGCTCCCTAAGGGCTTCTTTTATACGTGGCGTGGGGCTTGGCTGCCGTGGCGTGGGGCTTGGCCGCCATTGCTCCTGGCCCCGCCCAGGTCTCATCACAAGCTGCAGGCTCCTGGCAGCTCTCCTGCCTCCCCCTGAGGTTCCCCTGATTCAGGAAACCCCCCTGTACACCATGCTGGAGCACTCTGTTGCAGATCATGCCGGCACCAGAGTTGCTCACCTTGGCAACTGAGAACGCAGCTGATACGTCAAAGGCTGTGTCACTGTGCTACTGGTAATATGAGCGCACACAAAGCACTGTCCCTTTCAGAGTCAACAAGTACAGTCAAGTCCACTTACTAAACTGAGTCACATGGGCTGCAAGTCACCAGATACTTGACTTGACAGTTTTATGCTGAAAAATTCTACTGTTTGAGGGAGGAGATAAGCACAGAGAGCTGTGAGTAAAACCAAAGCCTCAGAGATGGCTTCTCTGAAGTTGCTAAAGTCATCCAGGATAAGAGCTTGAGGATAAAAAAAGCAAAAACATTGGGCAAAAACATAAGCTCAGTTACAGTTAAGTACAACTTTCTTCTATAAACACAGCCTGTCCTTTTATTCCTACAAAGATTACTTTCTGTCTTTTCAATCCATATTCCTTGCACAAAGATCCAGCTTTCAGTCTCTCTCTGCTGAGCAAGAAATGGATTGCGGTTACCACTGACACCAGCCATGATTCTGTGCTTCTGCTTACTACTTAATAAAAACAAAAACTTGCCTCAAAATTGAAATTTTATCTACAAAACTGAATCACTCTATTGGGTGCTGGTGCCCAGGCAATGGCAGTGGGGGGCTGCAGAGTTGGCCTCCGTGAGGAGAGGCCGGGGCCAGGCTGTCCCAGACACAGACAGGTCCACCAGCTCCAATGGAGCCACCACAGGGCACAGCTGAGCCCCTCAGCCACAAGTGGGGCACCTCTGGGAAAGCAAATTTAAGAAAGCAAAAAAAACCTGCACAACAGCTGTGAGAGAGGAGTGAGGAAAAGTGTGAAACTACCCTGCAGGCACCAAGGCCAGAGAAGAAGGAGGGGGAGGAGGTGCTCCAGTCACTGGAAAAGAGACTCTCCTGCGACCCCTGGAAAAGACCATGGTGATGCAGGTTGTCCCTCTGCAGCCCACGGAGGACCACAGTGGAGCAGATATCCACACTGCAGCCTGTGGAGAGCCCACACAGGAGCCCTACCAGGAGTAGGTTTTCTGGCAGGAGCTGCAACCCTACTGGAGCAGTGTGTTCCTGAAGGACTGTACCCCATGGAGAGAATGCACACTGGAGCAGTTTGCAAAGGACTGTATGCCATGGCAAGAACCCACACTGGAGCAGGGGAAAGGTGTGAGGAGGAAAGAGTGACAGAGACAAAGTGTTATGGACTGACCATAAGCCCCATTCCCCGCCTCCCTGTGCTGCTGGGCGGGGAGAGGAGCTAGAAAGGTCAGGAGTGAAGGAGTGAAGTTGAGCATGGGAACAGGCAGTGGGTGGGGTGAAGGTGGTTTTTGTTTTGTTTTTGTTTCTCACCATCCTACTCTTTTTTTTTTGGTAATAAATTAAATTACTCTTCTCCAAGTGTAGTCTGCTTTGCCCGTGACGGTAATTTCTAAGCAACCTCCCTGTCTTTATCTTGACCCACAAGTTTTTTTTCTTATTTTCTCCCCCCATCTTGTTGGGAAGAGGGAACAAGAGAGCAGGTTGGTGGGTGTCTGGCAGCCAGTCAAGGTCAACCCACCCCAGTCGCACTTTCAGCCACAGGAGTTTAGTTCTTCTATTGGTAGCCCTTAATTAATTGCACAATGTTCACAACAGGAATTTCAATTATTGCACAAATGATTAACAAGATGTAAAATGGCTATTTAAATGAAACAAGTTAACTCTGTATTTACCTCCAAGGCCTGCATTCTCCTTAACAGCATTTTATGCTCCTCGTTCTTGATTTTTTCTTCATAGAACTCCCGAAATGTCATTTTGTAGACTAATTTCATACCATGCTTCTTTGCCATTCTGTCAAAATAATAAGCTTAATTAGGGAAGCCACAAAATTATTGTAGTTTTGTTTTCAAAGGAACAATTTTAAGCCACAGTGACATCTTATGGTATTCACTAGGGTTACACTCTTTCTAGAATTCATTTTTTTAGTAAAGACATTTAGATGAAAAAAAACTGTACTACCACCACCAACGGTACAACTGGACCACAAAAATCTACACAGAAGTAATTTAGAAACATTTTAATAGAAAAATATCTCTTCTCCCAACACACAGAAGTAGGTTCTATTTGAACTTCCAGATAGACTACGCTATTTTCCCTGCAGTACCATCACCCTGTCACGTCAGATATTACGGATATATTTATCTACTAGATTTAGTGCCTTACATCTCAATTATATATAGACACCGTGGTCATACAACACTGAAGTTAGAGGTGTTAGTGACAGATGCTGGTATTTTTCACAGAGAACTACAAATGAAGTGTGTGAAAATATATAGGTTTGAAGGGAAAGCTTAATATTGTTTAACAACCATACTGAGCTTGAATGGCAGGAAAAACCCCAACATGGAAACATTTGTCTGTACCTCAGGAGACAGGCTGGGAAAGGCAAATCTGAATTCACACAGAGGTAACAGCAAAATGTATGCTCACAGATGAAGAGGATTTGGAGGAAGAAAAAGTCGTAGGAAAAATCCTACGAACATCCAAAGAAAGTTGGAGAAGACAAGAAAGAAGCACCATGATGAAGAGGATATACAAGAAAGCTTGCTGAAGAACTAAAGAAAGGTAGAATAAAACCCCAAAAAAAGTTAAGATTAAAGAGAAAAAAGTTGACAGCACTAAAGGTTTGCTGACAGATCCAACATATCAGATACAGACATTCTCATGTGAGACCTAGTTTAAGTCTCCACAGATTCTGTCAGAGCACCTTCAACTGAGTGCAATGGACAGATTACAGTTGTGGATGGAAATGCAAGAAACTTCTTCATTTGGAGCAACAACAAAAAATGAAGAACTGAAAAATATAATAAGAAAGCCAAAATATAATTTTCTGCAAGTATTATGCAATGACACAAAAGCTAAACAAATGCTTATTATGTTTCACAGCTTTCATTGTATAATGAATTCAAAACTTAACTTACTCTTCCAGTAATGGAAAGTAAACCAAGAACTCAGGGACATCAACCACTTCTTCCAAGTGGAAATCATACTTGCAGCCAAACAGGGGATATTCTCCCTTCTTCTCAAATTTTACACTGTACACTTCATTCCCAAATGAATTTGTTTCTGAAGCTTCAAGTCGCTTTCTATAAAATGAGATATAAACAAACATTAATTGACCAGTTTTTAATTTAACAGGCAGAGAAAACTATGCATAAGAGGTCTGAAGGTGTTTCTCCAAGCACTACAGCATTCCGTGATGTCTGTAGTTTCCCACCTCCCTTATCTAATAAGGCATACAACATACCGAGGACTAAATAGACCTAGAAAATTAACCTTTAGCCCAGACACAGTCTACATGGACAAGTCAGGCTTCTTGGAATAACCACAGCAAAACCCTGACAGTTATTCCCCAGGCTGTGGCTACTTTGCCACTACTGAAGTCGCTACAGAGGGTTTATGTATGAAGATCTATATACCAGAAGAGCCATGGGTGCAAGAGACAAAGATTAGTACAGATTTACCTGTTTGAGTCAAGTTCACGAGTGAGATTTTCGTAACTAGAATCCAAAATTGTTGCAAAAAACTTGCTTTTGTTTGCACAAACATATCAGAGCACAGTAAGAACAACTATCACTTAACAACGCTTCACAGACTTTTGAAAGACTAATAGAATAAAGAAGTACTTACACAAGTTCAAAGCTATTTGGAGTTGTGCCAATGAAATACCCTCCAGGAGAGAGGTTCCCACAAGCGTTTTTAAGCATCATGTCAGCCTGCTCATATGTCTCAAATGAGTAATGGTAAACAAACTGACAGCTGCAAATGTCAAAGCGCATATCTGGATCATTGTATTTGGAAGACAAGAGATCCTGAAACAGATGAAAAAGAAAAAAAAATTGTAACAAAAGCTACAGAAACAAGCATGATTCACTTAAATCTTCCAACAAAATACGCTACTTCCATAATTCTTTGAAGTTTCTCCTTTCAGCCCTCACTCCTTCACAAGTTCAACAATAACAAGATGAAAAAGCTAAGAGTAAGTAAAAATCCTCTGCTACACAGAAAATCATACATAACATTTGAGAACAAGAATACACATACACATTTCAAAGTTATCCTGTTCTCAAATTCTTTTCATGTTGTCAAGGAACACCACTACATCTGAAAAGCCAAAACCCAAGGTTAGTTACCTAAAAGTTTCCAAAGGTATTTTACTGCTGAGGGTTTATAACCAGCCACCGTTTAGCTGGAAACAATTATTAAAATAAAATGAATTTTCAGTTTACTAAATCTCTGTAATGAGAACTGACCCCTTAAACATATAATTGAGAGGAGGAGGGGTTGTTTTAAATATGGCAAACTGCCTGCCCACCAAGTTGTATTTGTCTGTATTCTCACACATGTATGCACATGTGTACCGGCATTCTTCTCCCCACCCCAGACCAAGTAACCAGTAACTCTGAAGAACTTGGAGCCCTTGAAATTTGTCAGGTTAAAGTTTGCCACAATTTGACCCTGTACTCAGCAGTTCTCTAACTCTTCTTGATCAGGCTTCTTTTATACAGTAAGCCACCATAAATAACACAGGAGCACACAGGCTCTCCCCAAGGCCCGTGATATGCATTCCATACTTAAAATATTTCATACTTAACAGCTCTAGAGTTTCTCTTCTCTCCCAGACTTCCCATCCACCCACCCACTCTCAGTCTCTACCAGTTCATGCCACATACTGTCAACATTCTGTACGTAGCACGACAAAAATGGACACTTCACATACCCATAGCAATTTTATCTGTTCATTTACTCCCTCTCTGCATTTTGAGAAAGAGAGATACATCAAACTGAGAAAAAAAGGTGGGCAGAATTGGACAAGCTGGGAGAAGGAGATTTTGCATTATATACAACATAGATAATAGAGATACAAAGTCAGGGAGATGAACTTTTGTGTCCATGGACAGACAGAAGAGAGCATGCAATAGAAAATACATGTGCATATAAGACTGAGCTGTAATAGCAATGTGAAAATATCCCTTTCTCTCCTGGCCAAGGCTCTCTCCTCTCTCCCCTGACTGTAATTTTGAGCCAAGAGAGATGACCTGCAACCTGCAACAGACTGGATTCCGCAGAAGAAGGGAACCAGGCAACCAAGAATTCAAGCCAACAACTCTTCCTGCAAGGCTGGAAAGAACAGCTTCAGCCTTTCCACAGATATGCTGGAACCAGGTAGGCTCTGTCCCTCAGCCTGCATCAGCAGGGCACTCTCAGCCTGCATTTCTAGGAAGCAAAAGCAGTACTGGTTACAAGACCGTCTCCTAAGCCTCAGCGATGTACATCGCCCCCAAACAGTCTAAGTCTAAGAAATCTGCTCTATCACACAAGTTTTGAAGGTATGTGTTACAGTAATTAAAATGCTGCCAGAAAAAGAAGTACTGGGATAAGCAAAATGTACAAGTCAAATCAGAAAATGTCCCTTGCTCATTCCAGTATAAAAACCACATTCACCAAGATAGTTTCCAACATCCCATGCTGGCTCCCAGGACTCCAGAAGTAAGCAGTCATTCCCTTCCCCTTGTCAAGTGAAAGAAACTGAAAGCACCAGATTTATTATCTGAAAAAGACATTCAGGCTTCAAGAATGTTACACTGTAAAACAGTAACAAAACGCATTTAACTACATCTCAGTAACCTGTATGGTTGATTCTCCTGATAGTACAACAATATGGTCTTAAAAATATACATGCCCTAAATATTTCAGCACTAGCATCACTTCCTATAGTTGCTTAACACAAGAATGTCAAATCTCCAAAATATTGTAAAGCATAGGAACTGTACCTTGGTACTATCTGCTTGTATAAATTCTGCATCAAAAATATGTTCATTATAACGACATCGGGCTTTCATGTCTTCATATCGCTGCTTGCACTGTTGCACAGAAATGTCAGCAATATCTAGAGAGAGAGAAAGAAATTTAAAAAAAAAAAAAAAGTGTGTAAACTGCTCCCCAGACAAGAAAACTGGAATGGTTACTGGAAAACAGCAGATCCATTACAGCAGGGATAAAAGTTGATCTTCAGTTACACTTTGATAGGAACAAACACTTTTATCTCCAATTTGTAGAGAAGGAATTGAATTTGCAGGTGGTGTTTGGGATTATAACTCTTTGTCATTTTCAGTCTTTACTTCAGACAAAAGTTGTAATCTGAAGACTCTAGAAAGCTCCCATCCTCAAAAGTGCAAAGCAAGCCTCCAAAATTTCAAGTGATGGATACTAGGTGATTGATGCTAAGTGTTGTTAGCATTAAGTGTCTGGTATGCATTAGCTAAATCAGTTCAGCTCCCAGAGTTTCTCCAAGAGTACTGAAAGCTCTTCATCTTCTTCCGAATATACAAGATGTTGAAATGCAATTATGTGTGATATGTGGTCATATATTGCATCATGGAAAATTTTTTATTGTTTTTAAGACTGTTCCTCTCTCAGACCTAGAGTTTCACTGAATTATATTAAAACTAACAATATGCAATAAATTTACATAAGGACTTTGTAAGCAAATTCATTAACTGTATTTGAAGGCTGCCAACTGAAAAAGAAAGGCAAGAAAGAACTATAAAATGCAGAATACCTAGAATAATTCCCACTAAAGGAGTTTTATGAAATTTTGGTATCCGTTAAATTTCAAGTTAAGTAATGCTTCCTCTGATTATCCTTGGCATGCTTTTTGGGAGAAGGGAATATGGTACCTCCTTCCCAACATCTAAGCAACCTATTTAAATGAAAAATTATTTAATCAGACCATTTTTTGTCAAACCACTGTGGGGTTTGTTTGATTTTTTAAAATGTAACTCTTAGGTGCGTATTTTCAGAACAGTTAAAAACACTACAAAAGATTAGATGTGGGAGAAAGTACATAAAATACAAAATGACAGTCTTTTCCCCAGTGTTACACTCTGCCTAAAACAATCTGTGGTAATTGTGTGTTTCTTTACTGATAGTACTTTTTATTTATGATTTGAACTGAAAGCTCATTACACAGAAAATCAATGGTTCTTATATTTATGCTGGCAATCAAGTTGATGTCTTCAGGTTAAAAGACAAAAGAAGACTTTTTGACAGAAGGTATATCATTGCATTCTTGAGCTTACTAGAAAAGGAAATAATAAAAGACTGGAGATGTGCTTGTTTCTCCCATAAAACACTGGTGTCCGTTCCCTGGAAAGTTGTGTTGTGTCTTCTTACCAGTACAGACAAGTTTTTTAATTCTGCCTTTTTTCCATTTCAGTAAGTCTCCACCTTTGCCGCATCCTAGATCCAAAACAGTTATATCATTCTTTTTCCGTCGTACCCGGTCTATAAATTCACCTAGAAAAATAAAAAGAGAGAACACATATACAGGTGTCTCTAATTCACTCATATTATAGAGAGATCCACAAAGGACCAAAAGGGTTTGAGAATTTTAAAACATCTCAGAACTTCCTTTGCCTATAAGTCTTCTTAACATTACGGACTTAAACCTCTCTTTCTAGAAACCCCTAATGATTAAAACAACCACAAACTTTTAGAACTGTGGAGAAGATAATGAATATTTTCTGTGCTTAATGTGCTTTGCATGTAATGTGACTGGACTCTGAACTGTTTCCCTGGCAGACAAAGGCAAAACTGCACATCGCTAAATAACCACCCTGTGCGTGTGAGTGGGGAAACAGGGTTCTCTTTCATTACCATCATAATGAAGGCAGATGTTATTTGAAAGTATGGGAAAGCCTTTTGCAAAAGAGTAAAAGCCAATTAAATGCATCAGCCACAACTTTTCCTTGCAGTCACATTACAAAAATGCATAATGTTCTCCACTCACTCTCCTAGGCCTTCCAATAACACTAGCTACTTGTTTGCTGTCTTGTTACCCTACATATACCAATTTCATGTTCTCTTCCATCGCTACTCTGTCTAGATTATCTCTGCTCTGACTGATGTTGGCATATTATGCAAAGCATATCAGCATGCTAGCAACTTTTCTTCACAGTAAGAGACATGAAATATGTTTGGATACAACTGCTATAATGCCACACTACTGAAATTCATCATGACTGAAAGGCTTCAACACAGGGTCCACGAAAGTCTTTATATATACCAAAATACTGCTTGTAACTGTTCTGATACAACACAACAAAAAGCAGCATGCTAAGACAAATGGTGCCAACATCTCCTGGCATGGATCCCTCTTGATGAACCCGTGGTGCTCTGCCGGTAATTCTTTTCTTTGTTTGGAGATATCTGATGGTTTTGTTTCCTCACTTTGGAATTAATTTGTGGGATAGCAGACTTTGCCTTTTACAAAAAGCTGCTGATTCTTAAAGAACTACATCCTCTAGTTTTTCATCTTTTTAAACCATTGACTATGGGTAATACAGAAAATATTTACGTGTTCAAGTTTCCTACAGAACTGCTTAATCTAGACCTAAGGACAGAGTGCTTTGGGAAAATGGCTATGAAATTATTTGAGACAGATTTAAATAACAAGAACATCTCAACATCATTCTTTATGATTTAAAGCTGTACCTTTCTCTTTAAAAATGTCACAAAAAACAGCTTCCAGTATGAACTTTTTCTATTTTTCAGATCAGTTGATCTTTAAAACTTTAGCATATATTTGGCACTCCAACAATATAAACACTATCACAAAGATTCAAAATAAATAGAGATATTTTATTGCACTCGAAAATCTCACTATGTATTAAGAGACAAAGTGCCATAACCAACATCAGAAAGCAGGAAAAAAGTTACATTTTGATACAAAAATTAGTTACATTTTATTAAAGTCTAAGCAATCAATGAAAGAAGCTTACCAATGAGGACGCTCTTTGTCCAATTATTAAAGTTTCGGAGGTAGAATATGCGAGACTGGCTACGTTTTTCCAATCCAACTTCTTGAAGTTCATTATAATGCGCAGCTACAGCTTGCCCATGGCCTATCTCACGCTGTAGAAACGAGGGAAGGAATAGACTCAAGCAGTGAATTCTTTTATTACTTTTTCATTTAATCAGAAGACCTGTGTTCACTCTGAGCATTTGAGAAAGTAAACAAGTAATACTATGAAGAGCACATCTTTATATATATACGAAAACAATTCCCATACCTGTCCTGGTACTGCCGTCAGTACTTCAATTATCACAGAGACAACTCCCTTAAAAATTTAATACCCTTTTTAGTTGGTCCAAGTAATTTCTGGTGGATGATGCCCAGCATCTGTCCTTCACAGAAATACTTTACTTTCAGTTCTCCAATACTCTCACCACTCCCAAAGAATCAGTTTCATTCCCCTTAAGCCTGGGATTGAAGAAGAGGATGTCACTTCTCGAGGATCTTTGAGCTTCTTCAAAAATCCTGTTTCAGAAACTCAGTGTTTACATCTAACAGAAGTGTATAAACTGCCAACTAGCTGATGTCACATAAAGCCCTAAGTGGATGTGATCCCACTGCCAGAGCTTTAAACAGACCATGGTAAGGGAACAAGAGTAATGACTTGACAACGTATCCCATTTAATGCTTAACAGTTAGCTGTAGAAATGTCTCTGGTTTAGCCTTAGCTGTAAATAGTCTGAGACATTTCTGTCCCACATGACACAGAGAAGCAGTCTACATCCAGATATTATGCTCCTAACATTCCTTCACCTTGAAAATAACCTTCAATTATATACATGAAATTAAAATAAATTATAAATAAAATACAAAGTAACAGAACATGGAGAACCAATACAAATTCTGCGAGGCATAAAAGTGTTTGAAATAACCGTACAAACTGGAATGAAGGATTCTCAGTTAAAACCCACAAACATGCCACAAAGCCCCAGCCAGTATGAATTCACAGAGCAATTAAAAGCATTCCCAACAGTTTACTACAAAAGTCAACATCCCGACATCTTATTATTCAAATAGCAGCTCCTCAAGGGAAAAGAAGGTTTGACTGACTTTAATACACCACATGAATTCTTCAGTGTCTCATATAATTTTGGTAACCTTCAGAATGAACACAGACATACTTGTCTGGAATCTCTGTGACCCCATCATCTGTTTATTACCACAGTCGGCTGGCTGCTACTAACAAATATTTTGACCATTTCTAGTCTTTTGTAGGGTAAGCACAGATGGCTCCCTGAATGGCCACTGAGGGTGACGTAAGCTAGAACAGCTGACTTTGACAAGTGTGGGGGACATATTCATACAATCCATTAACGCATCTCAGCTGCTGCAAGCACAGTTGCAAACTGCCATCAGCAGTAACACCCAGATGCTGGCAGCTGCGTTCAATGCAATCACCTCTCTACACCCTTAAGCTACACAAAACCAATGTATTTCTTGTCCACCTAAACCTTATCCCAGAACTACCTTATTAAAAAGATGAAAGGGTTAATAATGTTTCTGCCACAACAAAGAACATCCTTTATTTCACCAGACTGCTTAGTCAGAAATTAACATCCTGGAAAAATTTTGAACAGAGAAACAAAACATTAGGTCAAAGACATTTTCTAATTATATTCAAATATCCCAAAAGGTCAAAATTAGACTGGATATTACAGCATCAGTTTCTACAAGCCATACATAATAAAGGACAGCATCCTATAAAACATTACCCTTTTCACCCTCCCAGTTAAAAGGACAAATATTTTCTGCTACTCTTGCAGTCTTAAAAAAAGATAAAAAAAAAAAGCATCTATAAACCTTTCAGTACTTCACTTTGCTAACAAATCATACTGAAATTATATCACAGAGGGTGCAGTTTGTAGAGTTTTCTAAATTATACAATACCTTATTGAGGAAATTAAAGGACAAAATTATCTTACGGAAGAACCTCCTGCGCACGGATAACTATCCTAACGCACAGGATAACAACGTACAAAACATATCAATTCAAGATACAGGACTTGGACTAATGCCAGTAAACCCTACACGACACTACCAGATTGTTACCGCATAGACGATGGAGCCTAAGCATGTGCTGAGATCAGTTTTCTTAACATTCTAATTACTAGCCCTCTTTCTCTTCTGTTAAACCCAACATAACTTCTGCACCTGTTATTTTGCTAGAAAGCTAGCCACAAACTTTGACATTTGGTGTTTCATGCTGGTTCATGTATGTTTAGCACAAATATTTTCAATCTTTTCTTGAGCTAAGGCTTTGAAACAAGGATTTGAACATAACTCAAAATAAATGATACTCACTACTTTCTTGGGAGGTTCATCTTCAGGATCTAAATTCTTCCCTTTTGCTCTGCCGTCCTGATTGACACTGTCAACTTCTTTCTCCTTTTCAGTGGGGTGCACTGTACCTGAAGTTGAACTATCTCCTTCCCAACCAATACCTGAATCTGCCTCTAAAGTACGAGGTGTTTTCTCCACTTCTTCATCCAAACTCTTCTCTACTTCCTGTTCTTCTGTCTTGGTTATATCAGCCATTTTTGACAGGTTAGTCCCCTTGTCCATTGATCAGAATGGAAATCTATAGAGGGGAAAAAAAACCCCACCAGCTATTTTCAGTGTTGAATTTCAGTTACTCATGGTTACGGTCATGACTTTCAATCACAATACTGGCATTATAAAAAAATAACATGCCTTTGCCCTAGACAAAATATAGACTTCAAATTTGACTAGTTATTTAATAAAGATAGCACAATAAAATGTGGAATTTTAAAGTCCTCTCATTATAACAAGATCAAATTAAGTTAAATCTTTACTCTTCATGTTTGAGTCTCTCTTAGCTATTTTTACTGATTCAACTGCAAAGTGTTATTGGTTTTGAGCCTGTAATCTCCCTTCCCCCCCCCCCATATAAAGTAACCTATAAATCACTTTATGTTTAGAAACACAAGCTGTCAGAGTCTCTCAGATTACTAAATTCGTTATTTAATCTGATATACTTTCAAACGGATGCCCTCAAACAAAAAAATCTAGGTGTTTTTAAAGAGCAAATTTTCATAGCAGTTGCAGATTTTCAGGTTTGCCAAGAATATCCACTATGCCTCAAGCTTCACTAACACTAGGATTCTTCAGCTGTAGCTGCATTTCTGTATCTCCACGTTACAAATATCTAGGCAGTCTGTAGGACTGCAAATCACCGCTACAAAGCTCATTTAGTCTCCACGCATCCAGCACATCCCAGCCTTCTTTACATCGTCATCAGGAAGCAAGGCAACTTTTCAACAAAGCATAGGAGAGGATAATTTGGCAACTCCTTTTCTAAAACAGTAGCCTATCTCAGTCTAACAAAAAGCACGCACACTCCACTGTATCCTGGCTTAAGTCTCCTAACGAGGGCCAAAACACATTCATGAGTGGACTGCTACACAGAGACCCCAGAGCAGCTTTCCTCAAAACAGATGGCTTCAGGTAGGACTTACGGAAATAATTCTTCCGCTACGGTACAGCATCTAACTCATGCTTCCGAAAAAGCACACCCTTTCTTATCTTCACTCGGTTGCTCCAAGCAGTTTACCAGATGCTTTTAAGGCCTAAATTCAGAAACGATCAGAATTTCAGAACCAGTCACGGCAACCAAGTGCCCAGGGAGCAGCTCCTTCGGAAGAACAGCCGGAGAGCTCAAAACGCCAAGGGGACGGGGGACGGGACGGCGCTCGCGGCCCCGGAAGCCCAAAGAAGCGACAGGCGCTGTAGCGCCACCCCCCAGCCGCCCCGCTGAGGGCCTGCGCCCCGAAGGCTTTTAGCCGCCTCCCGGGGGGCTGCGCAGAGGGAGGGAGCGCGTCCCGAGGCCGGCAGGCACGGACCCTCCGGCGGAGCGCC
>WAAD01043244.1:186367-197796 GCA_013389945.1 Fregata magnificens | reverse complement strand
ATGCTGTGCTGAACCATTGCAGTTACTAAGAGGTTTATAGTTATATTTTACATTGAGTTTAGGAAAACCAATGATGCTTTGCATGTATTGCACTATTATTACAATGATTTTAAAATGTGTTCCCAGCTTTTTGGGCAACCCATATGTTTTCTGTTCAGTTGTGTTTTTCTTATTTTGGTTTACTACCTAGGCAAGATGGGGTTTTTTTAAATATGCTGTCAATAAGTTCTTGAGAAGAACAACTTAAGTCTGAAAAGTTGGTTTTTTTTTTTTTAATTATGTTTAGTAAAAATGTAATCAATACAGTGGGGTTTTTTTATTAAACTGGGCTGTTTGGATGAGATCTCTATACATTTGCTTTTTATGCAGTCTGAAAGGTGAGCTGGAAAGGATTTCTGAAAACTTGGTTTGTGTCCTTTCAAAATTCTTCCGTATATACAACTGTATATACAGTTCTTATTCTGTATATATGTATACAGAATATATGTGTTTTATACATATAATATATACACATATGTATAATGTTCTGTATATTCTGTATATACAACATGCAACCCTCAAACTTTGCTTGATTTTACACTAAAAATGACAAGAATGTAAATTAATTCTCTGGTTTCATAGCAAGGTGCCTTGGGAATGGAAAAAGCTCATGGATTTTCATTGGAAGCTCTCCTGTGGTATAATTAATGTTCTTTTTTTAAAACAGTAAAAGAACAAGTAAAAATGCTTTAAATTCATCCATATTTACATATTGCATTCAGAGTGTTTCTGGTAGAACTGAGAAAATAAGCCAGTGTAGTGTAGTCTACATATACTATATCCTCAATTCCCTCCAATGCTTTCTGACCTCTTTTACAAAAGAACTTACACTAAAGTTTTTGCCATCTTACATCCCCCTCATTCTCGTATTTTAATTTCTCTGGTAGCTCAAAAAATGTTAATTTTAACAGGGTAACTGCTTTCATACAAATTATCCTGATGAAAGTTTCATCCGACAGCATCTCTGGCATGATTTCTCTTTCCAACAGCAGATATCCACAGCAGCCTTTGCTCTACCTATATCAGCCTGGCTTGTTACTTCTGTTTTTTCCAATGATGCCTTGTTTCTTTTTTGCTTAAAATGTTAGTACACGTCCAAACCCATGAATTTGTGGTAATCACACAGATCAAATCTGTGATGTTAAAAGATCCTGAACTTTTGTTGTCCTTGAGAACAAAATAATCACTGGAAGGCAAAGATTTAGCAGAGCAAATGCAAGAGACAGGATATTCCTGCAGTACATCAGTTTTATGCCAAAGCTGATCTAAATTATAACAGAAGTACCAAAGTTTCCTAAACTAAACCTCTGGCACTCTATTGAGAAGCTGATCTATACTTTTACTCAAGAGGCTGCTAGAGCACTCCCTTTATGTCAGAGATCTTGTTAATAGCTTGCCATGAGACAGACGTGCCTTCAGGAACTAAATGGATGTCCAAGAATCCCAACGAGGAGTATGTCCTGAACAGCCAAGATCTCTTCAGCTCAGTTTACAGCCAGCTGGAGATACTACTAAATAGTTAGCCNAAAAAAAAAAAAATCTTATGCCACAGGCCAGCTGCTTTTCCACCTTGGTATTTGAAGCTTCTAGCTTCTGACCTTTTCTGTGCCTTTGCATCATCATGCAACAGCATGAAAAAATGAAATACACTAAAATGACGAAACAACTTTTGAAAAGTCACTAGGTGTANAGCCAGAATATGACAGCACTGAAGAGGAGACCTTATCCCAGAAGTGTTTGTATTTCATTTTGTAGTTTGTCCTACTAGCATTCAGTCGCTGACCACATGAGATTCTTACAGCAGAGAACAGCTATATTTGCCTGTAGACANGGTTACTGTCCTGACTTCCTTAGAATCTGAGGGGTTTTAATGACCTAAAGTTACAGGGGCAATTGTATAACTTTTATAGCTCCAGTAATTTCTTTAAGGAAAGTATTATACTTGGAGAATAAAATTGTGCCTCAAATCCATAGGCTGACACACTTTCTCCTGCTGCTTGTTGAGTGCGCAGGGTACTAGGAACTTCCTTGTACTAATTGCATCTTAAAGGACAGATTTCTCTGTATTCATCTCATGTTTTAGAAGGATGAAACAGCTACAGTTTCATATTTCTTTGGACCTCCAACCACATTTATTGTGTACTTTGAGTTGTCTGTCCTGTTTAAGATTTGTTTGCAATGTTGAGCCAAGTAATTAAAATATTACAATTGAGCAGCTGCACTCATCACTCCTTTAACAATATTCATTTCTTTAAAATTAATTACAAAGTGTATGCTATATTAATCTGTTATTCATTTGCCTTTCCTACATCCTGTGGTAATCATTATAAATATAATACTTCCCTCCTTTAGTCATGTAGTGCTGCTGGATAGTAGCGTCATCCTCAGCTTACTGACACTTCAAAAGTCTCTTCTTTGTTCATTTAAATAAGTAAAATAAAGCACGTACCTATAAAACACAGTAGGATTGTTAGGAAAATTCCAACCTTGTTTTGAAAAAACTGTTTTCTTTTGTTCTCAAATATAAGCACTATCATATCTAAGCCTTTTCTTATATATCAAGAATCTGGTAAAAAGCTTTTTTTAAAGTGGAGAAGCAAAAAGTAAGCTGTTTCACAGAATATTAGCTAGAACCATACTATCATCTGTGCTTACAAGGTTCAGGACCTTTTCAGGATCTACCCTAGACGGTTAGAGAACCTTCCCTTTGATCAGCCAGGTCTTGCATCATGGGGAAAAACCCTTTAGTGAATGAGTTCCAAGTCCATCTGAGAACAGAGGAACAAAAAAATGGCGTGTCGAGTCTTGTCAGTGGCCCTGGTAGTTCCCTGCTTTAAAGCCATCAGTGACATTCTATTTTCAAGTCTTACATGGTGCACCTAACTCTGTGAGCAGAGGCCTTGAAACTCATTTACCAATCACAACTATGTTAGCTACTGACTGCTGAGTATTGAACACATAGTAGTGACCCATTGCTTCTTCACATTTAGGAAAATTCTAACCCCCTGAAAGCTATTTCATACGCCAACGTTCTGCAGCCATTACAATGAATCAGAGGTGTGGTATGGTGTTACTTTTGTGCCATCAGAAGGTGCTGGACAGCAAAACCTAGAAACGCTGTTCTGACAAATGCTACTATGCATATACACTATATATAAAGGGAAAATTCAGAAATACTTGTTCAGTTTCTTCTTGCTTCTGTACAGAAGAATGATTTCCTTCCAGGGCTGTTGGAACCCAGAGTCCTGTTAATAACATTAATGAACCAAAATCAGAGTGCTGAGCGTGGTTTCCCCCATGCTGCATTGTCGCAATTTTCAAAGCTTGTTTGGAACAGGTATTTTTCAATAGGGTACCATCCACTGAAAATAGATGAACGGTGGAAGTCTGACTCAAGAGCTCCCAAATTCCCACAGATGGATAGGTATCCTTTGCTGAGTCTGCTGGCTGGATATTGTGAAAATCTCCTTAGTGATGCTCAGAGTGTTTTGTACTATTAGTGAGAGGGGAAAACAGTCCTCTGTGGAGAGTGTTATCCCTCAGGAAAGGAGTGTAAGTGGCAATAGGCAAGCAATGTAGCTGTCTTCTCCCAGTTTGTTGTTACAATTTCTATAAATCAGTAAGGTAGTTGGTATATGACAGAGTGCCATCTTAACACTTGAGTTTTGCTGAGTGTTTTCACTCATCTTTTGTTTTGAGAAGGAATTGCATTTGGATCTAAGGAGTCAGCAAGAATCTCCGCTTCTCGTAAAACCAGAGATACCACAAGCAGTTGCTACTTCCAGTGAATTCTTACAGAAGGCTGATTCGTTGAGAGGCAGTACCTGTAGCTGATTTACTGCTCTATAACCAGAAGTACTTCTTGGCTCCCACTGAGTTCGTAACTCAACAGGAGCGAGTAACTGCTTGCTTACATAGAGACAAGAGTTCCCTTTTCCCTTGTTGATGCAATACCTCCTCTGTTAGTATGAGTTCAACAGAAGTGGGTGTCTGTGCTTCACATGCAAGGTAGAGGTTCCCAGGGAGTTTGAAACCATTCTTCCAATCTTTTCCTCGCATCAAATGTTGTAGTTCCAGTAATTGCAATTCATTCAAGCACAACAGTGACATTAAAATATCTAGAAAACTGTAGTGGCTTGACCCTGGCTGGACGCCAGGTGCCCACCAAAGCCTCTCTATCACTCCCCCTCCTCAGCTGGACAGGAGAGAGAAAATATAATGAAAGGCTCGTGGGTCAAGGTAAGGACAGGGAGAGATCACTCAGCAGTTACTGTGACAGGCAAAGCAGGCTCAACTTGGGGAAATTAAATTAATTTAGTAACAATCCAATCAGAGTAGGGTAATGAGAAATAAAACCAAATCTTAAAACACCTTCTCCCTACCTCTCCCTTCTTCCCGGGCTTAACTTCACACCCGATTATTTTCTACCTCCTCCCCCTGAGCAGTGCAGGGGGACAGGGCATGGGGGTTATGGTCAGTTCATCACACATTGTTTCTGCTGCTCCTTCCTCCTCAGGGGGAGGACTCCTCACACTCTTCCCCTGCTCCAGCGTGGGGTCCCTCCCATGGGAGACAGTCCTCCATGAACTTCTCCAGCGTGGGGTCCCTCCCATGGGAGACAGTCCTCCACGAACTTCTCCAACGTGGGTCCTTCCCACAGGCCACAGTTCTTCACAAACTGCTCCAGCGTGGGTCTCTTCCATGGGGTGCAGTCCTTCAGGAACAGACTGCTCCAGCGTGGGTCCTCTGTGGGGTCACAAGTCCCGCCAGCAAACCTGCTTCAGCATGGGCTCCTCTCTCCACGGGTCCGCGAGGTCCTGCCCCAAGCCTGCTCCAGCATGGGCTTCCCATAGGGTCACAGCCTCCTTCAGGCATCCACCTGCTCTGGTGTGGGGCCCTCCACGGGCTGCAGGTGAATATCTGCTCCACCATGGACCTCCGTGGGCTGCAGGGGGACAGCCTGCCTTGCCATGATCTTCACCATGGGCTGCAGGGGAATCTGCTCTGGCACCTGGAGCCCCTCCTCCCCCTTCTTCTTCACTGACCTTGGTGTCTGCAGAGTTGTTCCTCTCACATATTCTCACTCCTCTCTCCAGCTGCAATTGCACAGGTTTTTTGTTCCCCCTTCTTAAATATGTTATCCCAGAGGTGCTACCACCGTTCCTGATTGGCTTGGCCTTGGCCAGCAGCGGGTCTGTCTTGGAGGTGGCTGGCATTGGCTCTATCAGACATGGGGGAGGCTTTTAGGAGCTTCTCACAGAAGCCACCCCTGTAGCCCCCCCCACTACCAGAACCTTGCCATGCAAACCCAATACAAACATACAGGCAGGAATGTTCCAACAGATGCATTTGGGTTATTAAACTTTGCTCTCTTGAAAGGAAAGAGTAACTCACAGTTGAGGAACTTCTAAGTTACACAGAAAACATCTCCCATTAGCATGTCAGTATCCAAAGAGGAATTTACACCAATAACTTCTTCAGTAAGCAAGGTTTCAGGCTGACCAAAAATCTTGATAATATTAGTTTGCTGTTGTTGCTATTTCTCTAAATGTACCTTTTTTTCTACTTTAGCAGAGTCATCAATATGTTCAAGACATATATTTGAACAGTGGGGAACTAGTGGAAAAGTAACTTTTTGAAGATACAAACCTTATCATACTTTTCTCGTTGCATATCTGGAAAGTAATAAAGGGTATGTATGGCTTCATGATTTTAAAAGTTCTGCTTATGTTATGAAGTATTGATAATTTTTAGCAGCCTAGACAAATTCGCTATCAAAACACCTGACTGAAATACATCTGAGGCTGTAGGTGAAGGGAAAGCAGACATGAAGATGACAGTGCAGTTTCAATTAAACTTGAATAATTTCTAGTTTGGATCAAGAGTTGTTACGATAATTAAAAATGTAAAAGCATCAGAAAGATTTGAAAGTTGTATTATAACTGACTTAACTGGCATTTGTTACATAAAATCAATTAGTGGCACTTTTTTGGAGGGAAAGAAAATTAGTTCTGTAACTTGCAGTCATTGTATAAAGGAAAGGAGAGAGTTAGTATTTCATTCACTAGCTCAAAGCATGCGTTGAGGGGAAAAAAAATTACTTCCTGATGTCTACACATGCCAAACAAAATTCCTCTCTTCTTTTGTGGGGAATCTCTCAATGGTTCTTTTGAACTTTCAGGAGTAACTGTTAAGTATTCAAAATCACAAGGTTAACTGGGTTATCCACAGTTTTAAAATATTCTTTGCATTGTAATATTTCTGAAATTGCAGTTCAATTTTGCTTGTGTTAATACATGACATTCAACAGTCCCCCTTCCTAACAGATGTATACTGGCAGGCTGTTGTGGTTAGGTTTGTTACTATTAAGATTATTGATTGATTATTAATAATTATTATGATTTTTTTTACTGTATGAACTTTTACTCTTAGCTCAAAATAGTATAGAACATGAAAAATTGTACCAAAACTAAGAATGTATTGACACCAAAACCTAATTTTAATTGCACTTCACTGAGTTCATACTACGCGGCTGAGAGAACTGGGACTGTTTAGCTTGGAGAAGAGGAGGCTGAGGGGAGACCTTATTGCTCTCTACAACTACCTGAAAGGAGGTTGTAGTGAAGTGGGTGTTGGACTCTTCTCCCAAGAAACTAGTGATAGGACGAGAGGGAATGGCCTCAAGTTGCATCAGGGGAGGTTTAGATTGGACATCAGGAAGAATTTCTTTACCGAAAGAGTGGTTAGGCATTGGAACAGGCTGCCCAGAGAGGTGGTGGAGTCATCAACCCTGGAGGCGTTCAAAAACGGTATGGACGTGGCACTCCAGGGCCTAGTTTAGGAGTCATGGTGGTGTTAGTTGATGGTTGGACTTGATGATCTTAGAGGTCTTTTCTAACCTTTATGATTCTATGATTATTTAGGCTGGAAGTATCACTCAAACTATAAGTTGCTGCTAGAAGTGAAGTTTCAAGGGTAACTTCAATAACTGCCAGATTAGGCAGATAAAAGCAGTAGTTAGCACTAAACATCTAAAAATGTTTTTAGAGAGTAGAATGAGCATTTTGGCTTCGAGGAGCAGAGTATGTTAAGTGAAGAGGCCATTTTAGTGCAGAATGCTAAAGAAGTGAGATGTAAAATGATTTGCTTAATTCTGGAAGGTAACAATTTCTGCAAACCAAGATAAGGAAAACCTTTTAAAGTAGAAGAATAGAAAGCGATTTAAAATTTGAGAATTTCAAGTGGCATTGGAGCAATTAGGAATCAGATTATTGAAATGCAATTTGTTTACTCTGTTATTCTTGTTTCCTCTCTATAGAAACCTCAGCCACACTTCAACAAAATGCAGCGGAGTGTATTACATACTGCATCTCAGCTGGCACATGGGACGTGTTTGGTTTTTCCTCGCACTAGTATCTTTCAGTGCTTAAAAGGACAATCAGTGTTGTCTAATGTTGGATGCAAAGTGATTCTGGCACTGGACCCTCCTAAACGATGTCTTCATGCAGGTGCAGCACGCTTTGCCTCAAAGAAAAGTGCTTTTTCATCACAGCCAGCAGACACTCCTCACAAAGTACCAGAAGAGAGAAATCCTTTGACTTCAGCTACTGATACACCTAAGGAGAGCCCTGTAGAGTCAGATTCTTCAGATCCTGATCCATTACAAGACAAATCCATTAGTCTCGTTCAGAGATTCAAAAAAACTTTTAAACAGTATGGAAAAGTCATGATTCCAGTGCATCTTCTGACTTCCACTGTATGGTTTGGATCCTTTTACTATGCAGCCATGAAGTAAGTTGATATTTTGTGGCAGTGCCCAATACTGTTGTTGAATTGAGACTGACTTTCACAGGTGACAGGGCATATAAATTATTATTACATGTTAAAAAGTGCCTCTATATGTAATAGGGAAATGAGGCTACATTTTAAACTGAAGCACAAGATTAATAGCAAAAGTATAATAGGATTCATGAATAACACATACATACTATTATTACACAGCTATTGCTCTATACCAGATATGTTGCTAACACTTTAAGGAATGCTCATCTCCACAAAATATGCATGGATGTAAACAGCACTGAAATTATTAGTAACCTCTCACAAGGTAAAGATAGGGATTTGGAATCCTGATTACGAATTGCTAGGTGAGATCTTTATAGGCCTGTTCTTTTTTTGCCTTTGGACTTAAGGGGTATTTCACCACTTCCTCCCCCCTTCATCCCCAGTCCTCCCTCATCATTGGACTTTCATGTCATTCACCTCACTCTGAGCTCCTCACAAGCCATGCGTATCTTTTCCTTTTTTATTTCTGTTTCCTGCCTTCCACTGAAAAAATTGTTACTGTAGGCCAGATGTTTGAATTGGAAACTAAATATTTGTGTGGCTAAAAAAAAGATAAATTATGTAGTCTAATTTTAGTTTCTTTCGGCTATAGCATGTGCCAGATACTGTTCTGGAAAATGGCACTTATTAGAAAAAAACCTACTATATCAGCTATGAGCTGCTAGTTCAGAAGAAAGAGGTTTTATCTATCTGCAAATGATTTGCTAAATGTGAGTAAATGTTTATCTCTGGATTGCTAGTGTTGTATATTTAATAATAGAAAGCATGAAACAAAGACAGTTCGTGGCGGCAAGGATGGGGCTTTGACATCAGAATGCCCTACCGCACAAGTGTTTGTTTTAGTTACTCTAACCAGCTGGCATAATTGCCCTTTCTAGGAGCTATAGATCCAAATGTCATTCTAAATTTAGCTCATGTCAGAGGAGTAAAGGTCTTGGGCTATAAAAATATTTTGCTTTGGATGAATTCAGGTTGATGCTTACATCCAGACATTTCAGATTGAGTGAAGATTACTTTTCTTGAAACACTTAAGTTAGCTGCTAAAATAGGTATTTGATGGATGAAAACAACTGAAATATTTAACTAGAAACTAATTATAACAAAGCTGCAGTTTCTCATGCCACAGGAGCAGCACCCTCTTGAAGTGGAAAAATAACTTTCAGAATGACTGCTCGTGATACGAGACTAAATAATGGTGGTTTATTAAATAATACGGTTAATGCTGTCTTTCAGATCTTACTAGGTCTCCATTTGCTATTTTCGGGATAGGCCTTCAGATTGTAGGTTCTAGTAACTTAGCAAATTACCACCAGTTATTGTTCCTGATGCTAAAGTGATTACATGCACAGAAGAATGCTTAAAATATTAGGTAGAAATGGATAACAATACTAATAATACAACATCTCTAAATATTGGAAAGTCAGGTCTTCTGTAACTGCGTGTAGCTTTCTACTGTAATGTAAAGATGGGCTGTCTTTTTTTTTTTTCTTTGGTGCTGATGTTAGCTTCCCTGGTTTTCAAATAGAAGTTGTGATAGGAGCTCCCTCCACCCATCTTGCCGCCTTATATTGACAAGGTAGAGCAACTGGGCACAAAACCCCTGAAGTCTTGTCCATATAACATGTTGCTTCCTTTTCTTTTGCCACATTCCATTTGTTTGATATATTTAAAAGTGAATGGAGGACACTGAAGTCTGGATTCTGTGCTTCTGGGCATGCTACAGATCAGTCTGAAGTTTTAAAAAGGAAAAAAAAAAAAAAAGTAGTTCTAGGCAAAACAGAACATGAAGTTGAACCTGCACAACTGTAGCCTGAGTACCTATCATACCACCATTATGTCTACTTAGCTCCAAACATAATAAACTGGGACACAGGTAAATCAGTAGCTGCTCAGCCCAACAGGGATAATATAAATGGGTGACTGCTTGGTGGAATGCTGGAAAGAACATTAATTTGCCTATATGTACAGAAATATAAATCCTGTAAGTATATTGCTTAAATGAAAAAAAACTTTGCTATTTTCTTTAACTCTTATTTAACTATAGAGTTAAAGAATGGAAATGGTACTGTAAATCACTGTTCAGGTTTCAAATTCCAATTCAGGTTGTCGATTTTTTTCTCTTTTATAGAGGAGTGAATGTTGTTCCATTCCTAGAGTTGATTGGCTTACCAGACAGCATCGTAAACATCCTGAAAAATTCCCAGAGTGGAAATGCACTAACTGCATATGCATTGTATAAAGTAAGTATAATTATAGTTTGTAAATAAGCTCTAAATCTTGCCTGGTGAACTAAACAGGGTTTATTTGTTTACAGCAGAAGGAATTAATGTTGTTTTCTGTCTTTGATAGTTACACATACTTGAGCATTTGTTTTTGTAGTAAAAATAGTCACATGCAAGTTGATATGGGCTCTGTGTTCCTTTAAGGAGTCTATCTGTATTTCTAAAATAACTTCTTTGTTTGCTGCAGAACTATTGTCAGCCGTCAGATTTAATTACCATTAAGTTGTTCGTCTGTATCCCTGACATAATTAACATGGATAAAGAGGTGAAGTCTAAACACATCATGGTTTCCAGATAAAAGTACAGTTATTTTTATCCTAGAGGATTCACTAGTTTGTCTTCCTACCTTAGTTCTCCATCATTGTCAAGTACTTTCGTTGTCCGTTTGAATCGATTACTTACATGCAGGTTTGGGTCTCTCTTTATTGCTTTATATGTGCACAATCTGTGTTTGGGAAACTTGAAACATGTCAGACCATGCAAAAACAAAGTACTGTATTTGCTTTGAATGCCACTCATCTGTTTTGTTTCCAAATGTGATGTGCTTCTTATCTGTTATTTAAAGGGGTTATTTCCCCAAACAAAATGTGAAAGCACTACTCTTGCTAATTATTCCTGTGCCTAAAAGAGACCAATAAATAAATGTGGTTAAATATAAAGATTATATTATAGCTGGGAGATCTGGCAGTGTTGGAAGAAACTTCCAAGATGTGGAAGCACTAGAATAGGTTACAAAGGGAAGATTGTGCAGGCTTGATCTTTGAATTTCTGAAAGAACAGGTTAGTCTATCTAGCATAATAAACCTGGTTTGTTGTGTCTTGGATTAGCTGACCTCTTAAGGTCTCTTTTAGCTCTAGTTTTCTATGTGTGAGTCCTAGTTTTGGACAAAAAGGTGCCTATACTCTTGTTAATTTTAGAATTTAAAGCATATCTTGTTGTCAGTATTTCCTCTTTGCTTACATAGCTCAGTGTTCAAACTGTTCTGAATTGCATTCTGAGATTCCTAATGCTCGTCCTGCAAGCTGCACAGGGAGTTTCTTTTTAAATGGAAGCCTAATGCCTGTGCTGGTTTTGTCAAAAGGATACTTTAAGTAAAAGGTATGCATTTCTGGGGGATGTGCTGTAAATTGGCTTATTTTCTTATAAATAGAAGATCTTTTTAGTATCTGACACTGGCCAAAATAAATTCTCAATATTAAAAATACCTTTTGCTGGATAATATTGTCCTGTTTTATTGATATGGTGTGTTCTTTGGGTTCTTT